>PVKP010009097.1:0-43159 GCA_004027715.1 Plecturocebus donacophilus
AAATGACTATTTCTTTTCTTTTTTTTTTTTTGAGACAGAGCCTCCCTTTGTCACCCAGACTGGAGTGCAGTGGCGCAATTGCAACCTCCGCCTCCTGGGTTCAAGCAATTCTCCTGCCTCAGCCTCTTGAGCAACTGGGACTACAGGCACATGCCACCATGCCCAGCTAATGTTTTGTATTTTTAGTAGAGATGGGGTTTTACCATGTTGGCCAGGCTGGTCTCAAACTTCTGACCTCAGGTGATCCACCCGCTTTGGCCTCCCAAAGTGCTGGGATTACAGGCATGAGCCACTGAGCCTGACCAGGAATGACTATTTCGAAGACTTCCAATGTAGCTGCCACCCCTGTCCCCTTCCCCACCCTTTCCTTCCCCTCTCCTTTGTTTGACACAGCTGGGCCCAGGCCAGGAGCTCTGTGCTGCTGGCCAGAGAAGCATCCAGCCACCCTTCCGTGCATCCAGCAGGGCCATGGGCCACTCTTATGGCCTGTCTTCCTGGACAGGGGAATATGTGTGCCTCTCCATTATTGGTGGGGCAAGAACGGCATAGGTAGACACTGGTTTGTTTAAAATGCTTTTTGAGAAAGGAAAAATAATCTTACAGGTTTGGTTTTGGAATCTATTAATATCATAAAGAGTAATGCACATCTCTCTGGCAGGAAAAGGGAAATTCAACCCAGTGCTCACTGTTGAGTGTAATTCCTGCTTAGTAAAGAATGCAGCCCTGTGATTCTACAGAAAGTGACTAATTCGAACCTATGAAACATATAAACTATGCCTCAGCACGGCACTGCTCAAGAAGAATGGCAGTACTCTCTTTGCTGTGAGTTCATGGCAGCAGAGGCAGATGTGGACAGTACTGCGGGCACGCTCTCTCATAGCAAATTTCTTTATTTTCAGGTGGCGTTGGAATTACCTGTTGGATTTTAGTCTGTAACAAAGTTGTGGCTATTGTGCTTCATCCGTTCAGCTGAACAGGAAGATGGATACAGCTATGAGGCTTTTACAAATGGATTTTCTCTTATGTTAACCATCTGATTTATACTTTTTTTTTTAAGAAACAAAAGTACACAGTTTAGATTTTTTTGTTGTTGTTGAATATGTTTGTTCTTGGACTTTATGACAGATTCTTATAAGAATCATGATTTTCTACACTTGTCATTGAGCCAAGAAAGTCCAGTTTGTGACACGTGTATACCAACGAACACCGTCCTAGATCCGTACGAAATGTGAAACGTTCAGGGGCATCTCCATGCCGCCGCTCGCGATTTGCACTCTCGTATATTTTGGTCATATTGCCAGCCAGAAAGTCAAAATGTTCTAACAACTTAAGTTCTGTGAGGACTTAGTGTCGCTTTTAATCCAGTTTAGAAAGTAACTTAATTTTAATTCCACTACTAAGAATTTGAAAATTTCTTCTTTAATCACATTCAATACAACTAAAAGAACAACACTAATTGACATTGCTTGGGCTTTTTCTCCCTTTGTTTAAAATGTCATTTGAGCAAGAGTTGTATAGTATTATCTACTTACTTGAAGCTGTTAATTTTTCATTGCAGTGTTTTGTATCCGTGAAACCATAATGCATTGTTTTGTGCTCAAATTGTGTTTTGTATTTAAAGCATTTTGAATGAAGCGTATTTTGTAAGCATTTAATATTTATGCTCTTTAAAATGGAACATAGAAAACAAACCTTATAAGGCCTGATTAAATTATTCTGAACCAATAACCTGTGTGGCCCACAAAGTATAATTCTGCTAAATGTTTTTTAAAATACTTTTTTCTAATTAAAATCTTGGCAAATGCTTGTGTGACTTCCTGCCTTATGGCCACTATTTGCTGTGAGCCATCTGCAACTGACAAGTGGCTCTTAACTGAGTAACCATATCACAGTAAAGCTGAATTCTATCACGAGTTTCTGCAGGTTCATATTTGTATTCTTTTCCCTAATGATCTAATAAGTAGCTTGTCATTATTTTAGCTGACTGGACTGTGAAAAGACAAAGTGCTGTGGTCCTTTAGTTTATTGTCATACCGAAGACCACCAGAGCGGCTTTTGGGTTCCACTTACTCAAACTCACATGCACTGCAGGCTTACCCACGTTTCCTTAGCTTTAAGAAAGGATGGAGAAGAGGGAACACAGCCGCAGCCTGGTGGAGGACCTGGACACCAGCCTCCAGTGTCCTTCACCACCTGGGATACATTTTGCCCACAAAGGATGAGAAGCCAACCTGAGGAGCAGCTGAGAGCAGCACACAGAAACTACAGGGACTATTCCCTCAGACGAAATGTAGCACCAAGGGGCCACGTGCCTAACTTCCATTTGAGTGAGCAGCAGGCAGAAATGATGGTGGGACCGTCAACAATGCACCAGCCAGGTAGAGCATGCCCAGGGAGGTGGCGTTTGGACCACACATCTGTGTACAGTATCCCTGCTGAGACTCTTATCTCTTGAAGACATATTCAGCTGTTACTGTTACAAGAATTTTGGCAAATCTCACTGAGGCTAGAGGAAAAAATGCCTAGTTGACAGCTATTAACTTTCCCTATGCATGAATAATTTGTGATGATTAAATGGGGGAAATGTAAATGTCCTTTGTGTTTTACATTATAGTATCTTTTAAAAAATGATAGTTAAGCTGGGCACGGTGGCTTACGCCTGTAATCCTAACACTTTGGGAGGCCGAGGTGGGTGGATTACCTGAGGTCAGGAGTTCAAGACCAGCCTGGCCATCATGGTGAAACCCCATCTTTAAAGAAAAAAAAAAAATGATAGTTTTTTTTCTTTTTTTGAGACGGAGTTTCGCTCTGTTGCCAGGCTGGAGTGCAGTGGTGTGATCTTGGCTCACTGCAGCCTTTGCCTCCTGGGTTCAAGTGATCCTCCTACCTCAGCCTCCTGAGTAGTGCGATTACAGATGCGTGCCACCACACCCAGCTAATTTTTGTATTTTTAGTAGAGAGGGGGTTTCACCATGTTGGCCAGGTTGGTCTTGAACTCCTGACCTCAGGTGATCCGCCAACCTCAGCCTCCCAAGGAGCTGGGATTACAGGTGTGAGTCACGCCCAACCTACAATTTAACATGTGATGAACATGGTGCTGAATTGAGAAGATAGAGAAAGGGCTACAGTAAATGTGCATCTTATGAGTCTTGTCACCCATTTTCCCAAAGTTTTCCTCTCTTACCAGTTTATGATACTACCAGTGATAGTCCATGCATTTATGAATATTAATATATGTGATTTTAAGATAAATGTTTTAAAGTTATAAAAGTAATGCCTAAAAAGATAAAAGTAGTACCTATTTACTGCTTTTTGAAAAAAATCTAACTTGGGAAGTACAGAAAACAAGCAAGGAAGAAAAACCTATGACTCCACAGAACTAGGGTGACTGCCGTTAGCATTTGTGCTTTTGCTTTTTTCTATAAATGTCTGTATAATGTTGAAAGGTAACGGCAGTGATAGTTTTTTTAAAAAATTTATTTTTATTTTTTGAGATGGAGCTTTGCTCTTCACCCAGGCTGGAATGCAGTGGTGCGATCTTGGCTCACTGCAACCTCCACCTCCTGGGTTCAAGTGATTCTTCTGCCTCAACCTCCCAAGTAGCTGGGACTAGGCTTGTACCACAGCACCTATTTTTTGTATGTTTAGTAGAGACAGGGTTTCACCATGTTGGCCAGGCTGGTCTCGAACTCCTGACCTCAGGTGATCCACCTGCCTCGGCCTCCCAAAGTGCTGGGATTATAGGCACGAGCCACCGCACCCAGCCAGTTTTTGTTTTTGTTTGAAAAATACTGGATATATTTTATAGCTTTATGTGAAAACATATATCTCTTAGATTTAAAATATACCTAAGCTCTCTTAATACCAATTTTGTCATAAATTTATGGTAAATCAAGCAGGGAAATATTTTTATATATAAATACATAATCTTTTTTTACTTTTTTAAAAAATAGACAGGGTCTCACTATGTTGCCCAGGCTGGTCTCAAACTCTTGGGCTTAAAGGCTAGGATTATAGACTTGAGCCACCAGACCCAGCCCATAATCATTTTTTAATCATTTTTTATGGATTTTATGTGCTCCTCTTGCCGCCATAAGGGGATGGAATGCCAGGCAAACTCGTTTACTCGCCCCTGACCTGGGGGGCTCTCTGGCTTTCCAGTTTTTCTTACACAGTGCTTCATAGGAAGTGTGTGTGTGTGTGTGTGTGTGTGCACACGTGCACGCGTAAGTGCTGACTGCACCCAGAACCGGAACTTTAGACTTTGTAAAGCTTTCTCAAACCCCCTGACAGTAGTGATTCCTTTTTCTTTCCCATCTTCATCTGAGCATTTAAAGTAATATTTGTAAGACTGATGTGTGGTGTCTGCCGTTGCGGTTTTGTTTCTAATGTTTTGGGTCCTTTGTGTGTGATAAAAGGTGGTTATTTCAGTGATGCTGCAAGTGCCTTTAGGGTCAGAGATGGTTCCTTGAGCTTTTCTGTACTCCTCTGGCATGCCTTAAGTCATGCTTGTAAGTAAAGAACTCAGGCTCTTTACAGGTGGCTCAAGCCTGTAATCCCAACACTTTGGGAGGCCAAGGCAGGCGGATCACTTGAGGCCAGGATTCAGCAGATTTAATGAATACATGTGCGTGTGCTGACTGCTCAGAACGCCTTAAGTCATACCCAGGAGTATTTTACTCAGAATCACATAATGGTTTTCCATCAGAGTCATGTATGGAGTCTGTTTTCTTCGCATTTGGAATGTTACCAATTAACAACTGTCAGGAGAATTTTCTAAGTGCTGCTCTCTTATGAGGCCTGAGGTATACAGCACTTTGGTGTCGTCACAGATTCAAAGCCACGTGTGACTGGTTTGCACACCATTGGAATCCTAGGCCAGGCAGCTCATCCTGTCTCTGGGCCCAGGGTTCTTGTTTGTGTGGGTTGACTTTCCTGCCTGCATCTTTGGGATCTAATGTGTATAAATCTATCAACACTGAGTGCTGACTTACCAGTGAATTCAGTCTTATATTGTATGAATATTGTGTAGTTTTGGCCAATATTGTGGGTAAGAATATTGGACTCTAAAGGGTAGGGTAATCTTTCCTTTTCTGTAGCCCAAATTCTTTTCCTGTATTTTTTTTTTTTAAGAGACAGGGTCTCATTCTGTCACCCAGGCTGGAGTGCAGTGGCACGATCATAGCTCACTACAACCTTGCACTCCTGGACTCAAGTGATCCTCCAGCCTCAGCCTCCTGAGCAGCTGGGATTACAGGCATGCGCCAACATACCTGGCTGTTTCTCATTTTTTATTTTTGTAGAGAACAAGGTCTGACTGTGTTACCCAGGGTGGTGTCGAATTCCTGGGCCCAAGTGATCCTCCAGCCTCAGCCTGCTGAGCAGCTGGGCCAACAGGTGTGCACCACAACTCTGGGCTAATCACATTTTTATAGAGACGGGGTCTCACTATGTTGCCTAGGCTGGTCTCAAACTCCTGGCCTCAAGTGGTGCTCCTGCCTCAGCTTCCCAGAGTGCTGTGACTACAGGTGTGAGCCACTGTGCCCAGCCACTATCCTTCTATCTTTTTAAACAATAGTTTTTATTAAATATTGAGAGGTATAAAATAATATTTAAAATATATAAATTTTAAAGAATAAAAATACAATACACCATAAACCTTAGAAGACAACCTAGGCACTACCATTCAGGAACAGGTGTAGGCCAGGACTTCATGACTAAAACACCAAAAGCAATGGCAGCAAAAGCCAAGATAGACAAACGGGATCTAATTAAACTGAAGAGCTTCTGCGCAGCAAAAGGAACAATCATTGACGTGAACCGGCCACCAACAGAATGGGAAAAAAGTTTTTCAATCTACCCATCTGACAGCTAATATCCAGAATCTACAAGAACTTAAACAAATTTATAAGAAAAAAACCCCATCAAAATCTGGAAAAGGATATGAACAGACACTTCTTAAAAGACATTTATGTAGCCAACAAACATGAAAAAAAGCTCATTACTGGTTATTAGAGAAATTCAAATCAAAACCTCATTGAGATACCATCTCCTGCCAGTTAGAATGGTGATCATTAAAAAGTCAGGAGACAACAGATGCTGGAGATGATGTGGAGAAATAGGAACGCTTTTACACTGTTGGAGTGTAAATTAGTTCAGCCATTGTGGAAGACAGTGTGGCGATTCCTTAAGGATCTAGAACTAGAAATACCATTTGACCCAGCAATCCCATTACTGGGTATATACCCAAAGGATTATAAATCATTCTGTAATAAAGACAAATGCACACATATGTTTATTGTGGCACTGTTCACAATAGCAAAGACTTGGAACCAACCCAAATGCCCATCAATGATATACCGGATAAAGAAAATGTGGCACATAAACACCGTGGAATACTATGCAGCCATAAAAAAGGATGGGTTAATGTCCTTTGCAGAGACATGGATAAAGCTGGAAACATCATTTTCAGTAAACTAACACAAGAACAAAAAACCAAACACCTCATGTTCTCACTCACAAGTGGGTGTTGAACAGTGAGAACACAGACACAGGGAGGTTAACATCACACACTGGTGCCTGTCAGGGTGGGGCGCTAGGGGAGGGATGGCGGGGGGTGGGGGGATTGGGGAGGGATAGCATTAGGAGAAATTCCTCATGTAGATGACGGGGTGATGGATACAGCAACCCACCAGGGTACGTGTAGACCTATGGAACAAACCTGCACGATCTGCACATGTACCCCAGAAGTATAACAATAAAAAAAAGAAAAAAAAATACAAATGTTGCACCCAAGTTTTAGGAGGAGAACCTTTGCAACGCCCATGTGCAAGGGTAACACTGCTCAGACTTTTATCATTTCCTATTATTCATAGTTTTTTTTTTTTTCTTTTTTTTAGCGAAGGCCGAAGCCGGAAAGCCGGCCGGTGGGCTATTCATAGTTTTATCACATATTTGAATCTGTAAAAAGACACTGGTTTCGCATATTTTTCAGCATGCAGACATGTCTGATTTTTTGTACTTGACTCTACTGTGCTTTGTGGATACTGTATTTTTCACAAATTGAAGGTTTGTGGCAACCCTGCATGAACGCCATTTATCAATGGCATGTGCTCACTTTTGTGTCTGTGTCACACTTTGGTAATTCTCACATTTCACAGTTTTTCATTATCTATATGGCGGTCTGTGATCAGTGGCATTTGATGTTACTATTGTAATTGTTTTGGGGCATCAAGAACTACACCTGTATGAGGCCGCACATTTAATGAATACATGTGTGTGCCGATTGCGCCACTGACTTGGCCATTCCCCATCTCTCCCCCTCTCCCCAGGGCTCCCTATTCCTTAAGACACAAAAATGTTAGAATTAGGGCAACCTTGGTCCCTAATTTCAATAAAGGCCCCTAAATGTTCAAGTGAAAGGAGGAGCTGCATTGTCTTTCGTGCTAGCTTTTATTTTATTAATTTATTTGAGATGGAGTCTTGCTCTGTCTGTCACCCAGGCTGGAGTGCAGTGGTGTGATCTCGGCTCACTGTAACCCCCACCTCCCGAGTTCAAGCCATTCTCCTGCCTCAGCCTCCCGAGTAGCTGGGATTACAGGCATACGCCAACACACCTGGCTACTTTTTGTACTTTTCATACAGATGGTTTCACCGTGTTGGCCACGCTGGCCAACAAGCTGGCCAGAGCAAGGCTCCTGGCCTCAAGTGATCCACCTGCCTTGGCCTCCCAAAGTGTTGAGATTACAGGCTTGAGCCACCTGTAAAGAGTCTGAGTTCTTAATGTTCTAGTTCATTGAGCTGGAGATCCCAGGGAGGTCCCAGCAGTGTATGGAAGAGGGCCCCTAACTTGGGCTGCCTGGGTTTTGTCCTCTGGAGGATTCTGTGATGCTCAGCTCTCTAGTTTTGGCAAATGTCCTTTAGGCAGAAGCTTACTGTAGAGCTTTGCTTACTTCCTTGGGTGCCTGATTGTATTTAGTGTTTACCCGATGACCAGCTGATTAGAAACGTTTGCTATAGTTGGTACAGCAAGAGTGTCAGAGTACCTTCTCTGTCAGAGCTCAGGAAATGGATCTGTTTTTAAAAATCTTTTTTTCCATGATCGTAAAGTTATGTTCATTATAGAAAACCTGAAAAAGAAAGCCAAAGTAGAAAACACTGAAAATAAATTAAAAATGGGCCCCAATCTCATACCTCAGAGATAGAGTCAGCATGTTAATCTATTACCCTCTAACTTTTCCTATGCATACAATTAAGATGACTAGAAAAAAACAAGCTTAGATTCTATTTCTATTAAATTAGTTCTCTATACAAGCACTTCTAAACTGCTGTGATTTAATATTATTTGTGCTTTCATTGTGGGTGGGCATAAGGAAAGATCCCTTGAAAAATCCTCTATCTGCTATGAAGCTGGAGCAGACATTGCCATGTTACTCAGCATACCATTTCCAGGAGTCCTTTTAGTGAATTTCTGCAGAATTCAGGCCACTATGTCATCTCACTGCATTTGCATACTTCCTCTTATGAGCCTATGAGAACTCTAACTCCCTCCCTCACCCCTTCCGTCCTCTTCTATCTTATTCCACTTTGGTTTTCATAAAAGATCAAAGTATATTTCAATTGCATACTTATCTTACCTTTGGTTTTGTTTACTTTATATATATATATTTTTTGAGACAAGGTCTCGCTCTGCCGCCCAGACTGGAGTGCAGTGGCGCGATCCTGGCTCACTGCAACCTCCACCTTCCAGGTTCAAGCAATTCTCCTGCCTCAGCCTCCCAAGCAGCTGGGATTACAAGCATATGCCACCACGCCCAACTAATTTTTGTTTGCTTGTTTTTGAGACAGTCTTGCTCTGTCACCCAGGCTGGAGTGCAGTGGTGTGATCTTGGCTCATTGCAACCTCCAACCCCCGGGTTCAAGTGATTTTCTGTCTCAGCATCCCGAGTAGCTGAGACTACAGGTGCCCGCCACCACATCTGGCTAATTTTTATTTTTATTTTTTAGTAGAGTTTCACCATGTTGTGATCCACCTGCCTCAGCGTCCTAAAGTGCTGGAATTATAGGCGTGAGCCACCGCACCCGGCCTTAATTTTTGTATTTTTAGTAGAGATGGGTTTCACCATGTTGGCCAGGCTGGTCTTGAACTCCTGGCCTCAAGTGATCTGCCTGCCTCAGCCTCCCAAAGTGCTGGGATTACAGGTGTGAGTCACCATGTCTGACCCAACTTTGGTTTTTAAATACAATTGTTTTTCCATCAACACAATGACTTTTACACCCTTTTGAAAGTTTATTTACTATTCTTAATTTTTAAAAACGTGTTAATTTTATACACCAACCCATAAACATCATTGGAAATAGTATGGTCTAGATTATAACTAAGTTGCCCTTATAATTAAATGAAGGCCATCCAAATAAAACGAGGCTGGGAGTATAGCCTCCTTTTTATAGTCCTAATTTAAAATACCCTAAGTTTAGTAAATATATTAGGACTGAGGAGCTAGCTTGAATAAATTATGGCTTTTAGAACAAGATTAACAGAAAAATGGTCAACGTACAGGTATGTAACAAATCTCAATAAATGATACTGGATCTCAGGCGTACATAAGGAAAGCAACACCTGCAAAGGCAGGACATTGGACACCCCGCTGAGCTGAAAAAGAGAAACTCAAAAATGATTTTCATGGCTGGGTGTGGTGGCTCATGCCTGTAAATTTCAGCACTTTGGGTGGCTGAGGTGGGCAGATCACCCGGTCAGGCGTCCAAGACAAGTCTGGACAACATGGCAAAACCATTTGTAGTCTCTACTAAAAATAAAACTTAGCTGGGTGTGGTGATGCACATCTGTAATCCCATCTACTCAGAGGAGGCTGAGACATGAGACTCGCTTGAAACTCGGTGGAGGCTGCAGTGAGCCAAGATTGTTATCAGTGCACTCCAGTCTGGGTGACAGAGTGACACTATGTCTCAAAAGATTTTCATAAAACTAAGCTTGGTAATTACTACATATATATGTATGTGTGTATATGGTGCTAGGGTGGTGGTGTGATCTTGGCTTACTGCAGCCTCCGCCTCCCAGGTTCCAGTGATTCTCCTGCCTCAGCCTCCCGAGTAGCTGTGAACCACCACACCTGGCTAATTTTTTGTATTTTTAGTAGAGATGGAGTTTCACCATGTTGGCCACGCTGGTCTTGAACTGCTGACCTCAAATGATCCACCCACCTTGGCCTCCCAATGTACTGGGATTAAAGGCATGAGCCACCGCACCCAGCCTATTTTTTTTTAAATAAAAAGTCTTTTGATCATATTGTTCCCTTTCAAAGCTGCTGCCATGTTTTATTTTTGTTTTTTGAGACAGGGTCTCACTCCGATTGCACAAGCTGGAGTGCAGTGGCATGATCATGTCTCACTGAAGCCTTGACCTGGGCTCAAGTGATTCACCTCAGCCTCCCAAGTAGCTGGGACTAAAGGCGCACACCACCACACCTGGTGAATTCTTGAGATTTTTGTAGAGATGGTGTTGCACCATATTGCCCAGGCTGGTCTTGAACTCCCTGCCTTCGCCTCCCAAAATGCTGGGATTACAGGCATGAACCACTGCACCTGGCCTGCTTCCATATTTTTCAGTACAACTCAACTTGATTGCTGATAAATTTTGTTGTGTATGAGATGCATATGTCTTGGGTTGGCTACCTTATAGATACTAGCTATGGAGTCCCACAGAATACTAAAACCATATAATAAACCAGTCTTCCAGAAGATAATGGATATTTCAGTTGTAAAGATGTAAATTTGTATTTAAAGTGTTATTATTGCCTAATATAAAATGGATTTTTTACTAGATTAGCAATAAAGTGAAAATTTAATTATCGAAAGTCAATGTAAGTACTAAAAGACACACACACATACACTCCCTCTCTTACATATTTCAAAAATAAGATCCAAGGCACATAAACAGCATTATATCAAACCAGAATGCATTAGGATATTGATTATATTTAAATAATTATTTTCCCTTTTCCTTCTGTAGGTGATGATGGCTTAATAGAATTTACCACAGTTACTTTAGAATCTCCGAATGCATTGCTGGCGAAGGCCTGACTGGGAGGCAGGTGATGTGACTCCTTACTTTGCAAAGGCTCCTCTGAGCCTTTCGTAACACCAGAGTCTGACTGATCAGTTTTCAAGATGTAGCCTGATCCAAAGAGTTCTTCCATGAGACTGCTTTTCTTATCTCTGAAAGTTGTATCTTTCACTTTTATTCTGGAAGACTTACCAAATGAGGGCTCATACCCACTGTCAGAATGCTCTAGCTCCCTTTCCTCTCTGTTACTGAGATGCTTGCTTGTACTATGACTGCACCTCATGTTGCCAGCATTGGCTGGCCCACCCAAAGCAGGAAGCCCATGATGCAGGTTTTCAGTTGCTTCTGTGAATGAGTAATGCCTTCTTTGTCTGAGGGGGCCTTTCGTGAAGGGAGCAATGCATTTGCCATGTGTGTCATCCATGTCATTTCTCTCCATGCTTCTTTTAAACTTTTCTCTTACTAGATCATTTTGATTGATTTCTCTTTCAGGATGAATAACTTCCATTATTTTTGGTGGTAGTTCTTGCTCTTCTTTCACTGAAATGGTTTTCTTTTCTTGGTCTTCTTTTTTGTCTTTTTGTCTTCTAATATTTTCCAGTAGTACTTGTACTTCCAAATGTTTATCTTCCTTTGATAAATCTATATTAGAAAAAATAGACAATTTAGTGCTGTTTAAAATTAATGGATCTCTATTTCAAGATGGCATATTTAGTACACTTATTTGCACCTCCTCATAAGCACACTGAAATGACAGAAAAGGTAAGAAAATAGATGCATAGACAATAGGTTATAGAGAAGGGTGCTATTAACAAATGTGTTATAGTTTCTTAGAACTTCCCAAGCAAATGGGAATTATGAAATCAAAATAAAAATGACATCTACAGAAGAAGAAATAAAATTTGCCAACAAGGTTATTAATAGATGTTCAACATCACTAACTGGATATAGTGCCAGTTAAACCAATGAAGGCCAAATGCAGTGGCTCATACCTGTAATTCCAGCACTTTGGGAGGTTGAGGCAGAAGGACTGCTTGAGTCCAAGAGTTTGAGGCCAGCTTGGGCAACATAGCAAAATCCTGACTCTACAAAAAAATAAAAAGAAAATTAGCTGGGCATAGTGGCACATGCCTGTAGTCCTGGCTACCCAGAAGGCTAGGATGGGAGGATCACTTGAGCCCGGGAGGACAACACTGCAGTGAACTGTGATTGTGCTGCTGCACTCCAGCTTGGGCAACAGAGTAGAGCTGTTTCAAAACAAAACACAACACAATGAGGACAGTTTTCATCCATCTATTTGGCAAATAATTTCTAGAGCTAGTGAAAAGATGGGGAAATTGGAATGTTTGATCCCCATTGGTGGGTATGTTACTGGTACAGCATTTTTGGATGGGAATTTGGCAGTATCCGTCAACATTTTAAATGAATATACTCTTAGACCCAACAACTTCATTTCTTAGAATGAACCTACAAAAAGTAGACAAAGATAAGTGTAACGATGTTTACTGCAGCATGATTTAGTAACAATAAAATCTAAACATCTGCCAAAGGAATAATGATTAAATAGGGTATGGCATGTGCAGGCTGTGAAATTCTAGACCATTACAGACAATGATCTGGATACATGTGAACTGATGGGGAAAGATGTTCCCGCACTAGAATAGAAGCACACGAGGGCAGGGTATTTTGCATTTGCTTGCTGCTGTATCCTTAATGCCTTGAACAGTGTCTGACACATAGTGTATGCTCAAAAAATATTTGTCAAATGAATGGATAGACTTTCTAGGACAATACGAATTAGGACAATGGACTGAAACATAAGCAGAAAACTTACACCAGTGACCACAGCATAATTGCAACTGATGATCAGTTTCCACCAAGCTGCAACAGAGAGAGTGGCTTTACTGGTGAGTTCTGTCAAACTATTGTGTTATTTAAACACAGTAGTTTGCCCGCACAACTAAGATGTGGCCCTTCTTGGGCCTCTACTGAATGCCCAACATGTTCAACAAGGGCTCTCCATGCTGCCTAAGGGAATACATTTGATTTGCAGCTCTGAGTGAACTCTGGGACTCATTCATCACACATGTTCTCTACTCAGAAGTTGCTCTTGCCCACCCTTGTGGGGCTGCACCCAGATCTCCTGTAACATGAAAGCAAGGAGCCACATCTTTGAAATTCCAAAGGAAAATTACCCGCAACTTAGAGTTTCCTATCTAGGCAATTATTAATGAAGGGTAAGGGTGGAATAATGATGCTTCCAGATGAGAGGTATACAAATTTACCTTACATGCACCCATTTACAAGAAGCTAGTGAAGGTTGTGCTCTTTAAGACATGATGGAATTTACCAAGAAAGAGGAGGACTTGGCTTAGGAAAGAGAAGATCTAGTAGAGAAAAGGAGTGACAGGAATCTCCAGGAAATGATGAAGGGCGATCCCAGGATGGTGGCTGCACACCAGAGACTAGGACCCCCGCTCCACTAGACCTCCAGGTGGCAAACACCAGCTGAGCCAGGGCCTTGGCCCGCCTTGCCCATGGCTGACGAAGGGTTGTACTCTATCGTACCCTGCAGCCTGGGCCAGCTCAGGACTCTCCTTGTACCCCACAGAAGCAGTTTGTTTCCACCTACTCCCAAGAGCTGGAGGTAAACTTTGGTGATCTTAGAACAGGAAAGTCTGAGCAGCCCATTCCCTTGGCCCTAGCTCTCTTGGGCCTGCCCAAAAGAGCCCTGCCAGATGCCATGGATCTGACGGCTCTTCTATGTCCCAGGAGAATTCATGACTTCACCCACTGATTGGGCCCTTGTACATTTAGAGGGGCTGAAGCTGAAGTCCTTTTCCTGGAAGTGTGTCTTCAAAAGTGGCAATATTGCCCTTTGCTCAGCTGGGTTTGAATAATTTGCTATTCAGTTTTTCAAAGCTGAATATATTATGTAAGGATATTGTTATGAAATGGATGTTTGTATTCTTCCCTCCAAAATTTCATATGTTGAAACAAAAAAACACCAGAGTGCTGGTGCTCTCAACCGGACCTTCCTCATGCAAGCACTTCATGTGGAAAGGCCACATGAAGACAGAGTGAGAAGGAGGCCATCTAAAGCCAGGAAGAGAGCCTTAGCCAGAAGCCAAATGGCTAGAACCTTCATCTTGGACTTCCCAGCCTCTAGAACCGTGAGAAAATACATAAATGTTGTTTAAGCCAGCAGTCTGTGGTATTTTCTCATGGCAGCCCAAGCAGACAAATATAGATACATATGAAGATGACCCGTGAGGAAAAGCAAGGGAATAACTGGCACAAAACCCAAGATGGTTGTTTCTGGTGGGCAGGGCAAGGGGGTATGACTGTGAAGGGCCCATGGGTGTTCCAAGGAGCACTCATGCACTGTTTCTTAAGCAGGGTACTGGGTACACAGGTCTTCCTTTTATTATAATTCTGGAAACTGTTTTATGAGGTTTTTTTTTTTTTTGAGATGGAGTCTCTATTGCCCAGGTTGGAGCACAGTGGGGTGATCTTGGCTCACTGCAACCTCTGCCTCCTGGGTCCAAGAGATTCTCCTGCCTCAGCCTCCTCAGTAGCTGGGATTACAGGCACCTGTCACCACGCCCTGTTAATTTTTCCATTTTTGGTAGAGACAGGGTTTCACCATGTTGGCCAGGCTGGTCTCAAACTCCTGACCTCAGGTGATCTGCCCGCCTCAGCCTCCCAAAGTGCTGGGATTACAGGCGTGAGTCACCATGCCCAGCTGTTTTATGTGTGCTTTATATACATATATAGTAATTAACAATTTTTAAAAAATCAAATAAGATAGACTTCAAAAAGTTGTTAAAATTACCTTCATATTTTCTCTTAGAATCCTCTTGCTTTGGTAGTTTATTGACACAGTGAGGAATTTCACGGTTTATTTCAGTTGATTTTTCTTTGTGATCAAAGTTTCCTGTTGCCTTTTTACCCTATAATTTAGAAAAACAGCAAAAACACATTTTGGGGGTGTCTAGATAACTTTAAGTTGCATTATATTCTAAGGACTACAAATACTTTTCACATAGAACCAGTGACTGTAGCCTAATTTATTTTTGTTAAGGCATGTTTAATTAGACACTGCAAGATTCCAAATTTACTGTACCTTAGTTGTCAAAGGTGGAACATCTGATTTTTGGGTTGCCTGGTGTCTCATACTTGTGAATGGCAAACTTTTTCTGTCTGCTTGGACTGATTTTGTTGAAGAAACTATAAAACAGGTAGATTATGTGTAAGAAACATATTTTACATTTGGACACAATATTGATTTTAAGCATAAAATAATATTTTTGCAATGTAATAATAAAATATACTAAGTTTCTAAATATTCAGTATATACCTAGCATTTGTTAGTTTCCTGTTTTTCCCTCCAGGACCCTTGTTTTGTCTTACTTTGGGCTGCACAGTGTTAGAGTACAAAGCAAGTAGGTGTTAGGGTAAGAGAGTGTTGCTGTTTGAGGACAAGGCTGTCCTCTGCAGAAGGGATTCAACACTGGGGATGTGTGACTGTGAGAGGCCAGGCCACTGAGCTGTCCTGTAGCAGAGCTCTTGATTGTCAGTGGTTAGACTGTCCATGCTGAGGCGCATGGCCACTCAATCTAGACTACACTCTCCCTGAAAAGTGAAGGAAATTATATCATTTCAACAACCCCTTGGTTGATTCATCGTCTCTGGTGGCTGCTATTCTAGATTATAAACCAGAAACAAACAAAGGCAGGCAAGGAAATTCGAGGTTGTTGCATTTGAAAGTAAACATGTAGTTACTTCTTCTAACAACACAGAGGTGAGTATGCTTATGGGACTTCTGAGTAGAATCTGTTACGGGGAGTTCTTGGGGGAAAAGAAGTGCACATGGTCTTGAAGGAAACAAGACTCTCCCCATGAGAGGTGTGAACTACTGAGAGTGGCATCAGTGTAGATGAATCCCAAAAGCACTATGCTGAACAAAAGCAGCCAGATACAAAAGAGTTCATGCTGTGTGATTCCACTTCCATGAAACTCTAGATCGACAAACTAAGCTATTGTGGCAAGGTCAGTGGTGGCCTCGGGTGAGGTGGGGGACTACTGAGTGCAGAGCCACGAGGGAGCATCTTGGGGAGGTGGAAACGTTCAGTATTGTGACTGGGGTGGTGGCTCCACGGGCACAAGCATCTGTCAAAACCCACTGAGCTGCATGCATACTTAAAATGGATGCATTTTATTGCAGTAAAGTACACCCCAATAAAGTTCATTTTAAAAAGCCGTATATTAGCTAACAGATATACTTAGAAAGTTCAATTTTTGGCAGACATTTTGCTTAGAGTTGAAGTTATCCTCCTGCTCCACCTGAAGAAAGGACATAAAGGGCTGTGCTGGAGATGGGAGAACAGGAAAGCATTTCTTTTTTTTCTTTTTTCAGGCTTAATTCACTTTATTTTTCTCGTATAAAAACCCTACATTGTAGCCACAGCTGGAGCATGGGTCCTCTGCACGTAGACTCTGGTGCACACTGATGAGGTGGTCAGTGAATTCCTGAGAGGGAGACTTGGTGAATACAGTCTCCTTCCAGAGGTCGGGGGTCAGGCAGCTGTAGGTCTTAGAGATGGCATTAAGGGTGGCCTTGGTGAAGTTGCCCAGGATGGCAGCACAGCGCCACCTCCCGGCTGAGGTGTAGCAGTCATTGACACCAGCCATCATGAGCAGCTTCTGGGGCATAGGTGCCAAGACGATGCCAGTGCCCCTGGGTATGGGGATGAGGTGCACCAGCACAGATCTGCAAGGGATGGTGTGGGGTGGGGCTTGCTGATCTTGTTCCCCTAGTAGCCTCTGCACACGTGGACAATGGAGAGCTTGACCAGGATGATGGCCCATGGATGGCAGTGACCACCTCCTTGAAGCACTTAACACCCAGATGGACATGGCCACTTTGTAGTCCCCAATGGCAATAAACGCCTTGAACCTGGTGCGCTGGCCGACGCAGGTCTGCTTCTGCACCAGCATAATCTTCCAAAACCTCGTCCTTGAGAGAGGCCCCCAGGAAAAAGTGATCTGATTCCTTGATGGGCAGGGAGAAGAGACAAATCTCCTGCAGGGACTTGATCTTCATGTCCTTGACCAGGCCGCCCAGCTTGGTGACGGGTGTTCACTCATCCTCTGCCTTGCCTCCGCGAGCTCCGTGACCCTGGCCCAGATTCCACTGCCGAAAGCTCCGTGGAAGCCACTGCGGTTCCCCATTCCAGGGCCCACAGCCCACCTCCCCCGCCGCCCCACCCCACTGCACTCGCGTCATCTGCCATTAGGTGCTTTCTCGGAGAAGCAGCAGAATTTCTATTCTTTTCTAGCAATCTCACCATATCTGTTTCATTATTCTTCTAGAATCACAAAATGTATTTTAATGCCTACTGAAGTGATTTAAAAAAAAATCCATTATTTTGATTATATAAATTAGGAAAATCTGACTAGTTACTTAAAAATAGATTTTGAGCAAAAGTAATTAAAACATACCTTTTGGATAGTCCTCGGTGTCATGTAAATTTTTAAGTATTCGATGACTGTAGATGTTTTTAATTTCAAGCTCACGATCCTTTTCCTAAAGAGAATCACAATACCAATTTTTTGTTTGCTTTTGTCAACCTTGATTTCTTTTAAAAGCAATTTAAATGAGCTCAGTATTCTTTGAATAATATCTATGGATTCTAGAAGAAACAGAAATAGGCCATATCATCATATACCATTCCTGACATCAAAAAGTACAAGCTTTTTAAACAAAGTCACACATTATTGTGACTGGGAGAGCATTTCTGAAGAGCCTTGCAGGTAAGCTTGTCCACTGTTTTCCTTCTGTCCTGTGGGCCTGTGCCCTGAAGTTTATGAAATGTTCTTCTTCGCTGTGCACTACAGTAGCCACTAGCTATATGTTGTGATTTCATCTAAATGAAAATAAAATTAAAATTTAGAGCCAAAAATAAAAAAGTGTAGTGGCTCATGCATGTAATCCCAGCACTTTGGGAGGCTGAGGGGGGTGGATCACCTGAGGTCAGGAGTTTGAAACCAACCTGGCCAACGTAGTGAAACCTCATCTCAACTAAAAATACAAAAATTAGCCAGGCATGGTGGTGGGGTGCCTGTTAATCCCAGCTACTTGGGAGGCTGAGGCAGGAGAATTGCTTGAACCTGGGGGCGGAGGTTGCAGTGAGTGGAGATTACGCCACTTTACTCCCCTGGGCGTAAGAGCAAAAGTCTGTCTTGAAAAAAAGGAAAAAAAAAAAAAATCAAAATTTAGGTTGTCAGCCACACTATTTGTATTTCCAGTAAGCGGTCGCCAGCTGCGTGTGACTAGTGACTTCAGTACTGGACAGCACAGGTGAACATTTCTGCCACCTGATAGAAAGTTTTATGAGACAGGGCTAATCTAGACAAGGGCAGAGGGGGGAAGGCCTGGAACACGGGTATCATTGTTCAGCTTTAAATTTCAATATTGACTTTTTTGAGTCTTGGCAAAATGGACATTTTGAAACCTTAACTTGTTAAGGAACAAAAAATGGTTTTTATTAAATACCAAATGCTCCTTCTTGTATGTACACCAGGAGGAAAGAAAGGGTTTGGACTCAAGACCACTGAATTTTAGTAACAACTATAGTTAAGAGAGGTGGGCATATATGAAGTAAGGAGGAAGGAACTCAGGGATGTCAGAGTGTGACGGACGTGCATATGTACATACACAGAAAGACAGAGAGAGAGACACAGAGAGAGAGAGAGAGAGAGACAGAGAGAAAGTGAGTTCTGGTCTCCTTGTGCCCCTCAGTGTCAAATCTATGGGCCAAGGGATATTCAAAGGGTGAGAAACATCTCTGAGGTTTGGGAAAGTCTCAGTGCAAAAGGCCTTTGGTGTGGTCCAAGAAAACTGCAAGCCCCTTAAAAAGCGCCCCCTCCAACACAACCGCCTCCATTCATCATGGAGCTAAAGGAACATGGTATTGCCCAAGTGGTAAGCTAGAAAGGGCTAAATACCCTGTGTAGGCCAGAGATTGACTGTGCTTCCCTTACCCTTGCAACCAGTGGGACCTGTGGTGGGAGCTGCACCTGCTCTGGAGTCCTTATGGGTCCACGTGCTCCCACAGCACAGGTTTTGTGACAGAGAATCTAGCCAGGGATCCGATGAAGGATGCTCTCAGAGCATCTGCATCAACCGTCAGCAAGAGAAGATCACCAGGAGTTATTTGACCAGACTGAGAAGAGGCAGTAAGTTTCAGCAGCCACATTCAGTACACATCAGACAGGGTCCTGGGAATTTAAGACCAGTCTCTTGTCAAGAGAACCAGTCTAGAGAGGGGCCAGAGGGCAGAACACAGACCAGAGGCCTTTTTCCCTCCGCCAAGAATACACACATTTATTTTGTCTCATGCCCAGGATGCCTTCTCCACTGAGACAGAAAATAGGGATGAGGAAAAAGTCTGCAAGTATAAAAGACAACCTAGCATAAGAATGTTTTCAGTTAGAAGAGACTGAGACGAGCTTTTATCCATTTCTCCTTGTTCACTGCCGTCCTCACCCCTAATTTGTGGGAATGGGGCTAATAAGGAAGTATGGCTCAGTTACAGAAGATAAAGAACATTACATATTTTTGTACCTGAATTGTACATTGTAGGTTTTCTACTCATTTGAACCATAAAATTAGTTTTTTATCAGAGGTACACAAAGGGATAAAACATGAGAATATCAATCTTCTCTAGAATTTAAGTTTCTAGAAGCAAAAATGTTAACGGTTCATCTCTCTTTTCTTTTATTGTGGTAACACTTAGCCAAAAGAACAACAAATGCTGACAGTTCATCACCATGAAGAGTTGATCAAGTATATTCTGGATAAGTTTAAGATGAAGGATACTGTGTAAAACATTTTAGAATGCATCCACACTGGTTAAGAAACATTTTCATATTTACAGGGACAAATTCTGATTGCCAGAAAAATTCAAGTCTTTTGTTGTGGTTTGGACACTTGGGGGTCGGCAACAGAGAGCAGGAAGGAGGCAGCGCCAGAACAGAACAAGAGGCCACCAGAGGGGCGGTGGGGGCCAAAAGGAAGCAGCGTGGAGGACTTCCTCGAGGCTTGGAGCAGAGCTTCAGGTTGGGCCCCACGACAGAGCTGGGCCAGAAGTCTAACACAGCAGGTCTGCAACACAACCCGGGATACTTGTGTGGTTGAGTTCAATCAGGCAAGGGAAACGAGAGATCATCCGTGGCTGGGCATGTTCATGGAATGCTCGTGGAATACTCAAAGACTACCCGCAAGCGCAAAGTGTATCAAGTCAGAGTTAAACGGGAAGTTGGGTCACGGTGTGGGATCATATTAATGTCAGCATTGATGGCTTCCAAAAACGAGATGGAAAGCAATGTCTTGTGCAGGAGCGCTACTGTAGCCTGGGTGTAAGATGGGATGCAATACCTCATGTGGGAGCTGTGGAAGGCTGACATCCCTCTTCTTACTTCGGCTCGTACTCCAGAAGTGCTTCTAGACCTTGGGGTGGGATGACTTGAAAATGAGTTTCCAGGTACAGAAATAGAACTTTTGACTTTTGGGACCAGACTCTCCCAAGCTCAAATGATGACTTAATGTGGCTGACTGAATTTTTCTAAAATTGCCATAAGATTTCTATCCCATATGCTCTTCAAGAACCTTGTGACACCCCACCAACAGGTGGCGTTCACTGCTTGAACTGCCCAGGACCGCCTTGACAAATGCAGTGAGGCAGAAGTGATGCTGTGTGACTGTCAAGGCTGGGTCACAAAAGGCAATATTGCATCTGCCTGGTTCTCTTCTCTCTCTCTGGCTTTCTCTCCTCTTTTCCATTTTTCCCTTCAAATCCAGCCACCAAGTTATGGGGTTGTGTGCAAGGTCCCAGCCAACAACCTAGTTAAGATCTCAGCTGTCAGCTGTTACTAACTGCAGACATATGAGTGAGACTTCAGATCATTCTAGCCTCCAGCCTTTGAGCCACTCTAGCTGATACCAAGACGGGAAGAGATGAGCTATCCCTATTCAAGCCCTGCCCAAATTGTAGATTCGTGGACAAAATTAATGTTGCTGGCTCGGCATGGTGGCTCATGCCTGTAATCACAGCACTTTGGAAGGCCAAGGTGGGCAGAATACTTGAGCCCAGGGATTGGAGACCAGACTGGCCAACATGGCGAAACCCCGTCTCTACTAAAAATACAAAAATCAGTTGGGCGTGGTGGTGCACACCTTAATCCCAGCTACTGGAGAGGCTGAGGCACGAGAATCGCTTGAACCCGGGAAGGCGGAGGTTCAGTGAGCTGTGATCATGCCACTGCACTCCAGTCTGGGAGACAGAGGGAGACTCTGTCTCAAAAAAAAAAAAAGACTAAAGGCAAAAAATAGAAACAAAAGAAATTAATGTTGCCATTCTGAAGTCAGTTGAATGGTGAATGATTGGCTCTGCAGCACAATAACTGAACAGTCAGGATTCGAAAACATCCTGGAAGCTTCTCTTCCTTCTCCCCTTGGATGAGTGCTAGGAATGACCCTGGAGGTGAGGCATAAGGGGCCATCTCCTTTTTCCAGATGAAACAGGCCTGGTGGGAGGTGGCAATGGGAGGGTATCCTGAGTGCAGGGAGGAACTACAGGAGATAGGCCATGGGTGAATGACTGAGTTACACGAAACCAAACTACAGGGCCCCTGGCTCCGCTTCGGCTTTCTTTCATCCTGCTTGATTTCTTTATAGCCCTGGCTGCCTGGGCCTCCGTAGGAAGAAGAGCTGGCGGAGCTGTTCCATGTGCCTGCCGTTTTGTGTGGAAATGGGTGGCTTTGGTAGGTTTCTTTGCTGAATGGGAAAGCAGGCTGGCTCTGTGTCAGTGGCACTTGCTGACTGGAAGGCTTCACTCTGAGGTGGTCTTTTGATTGAATACTTCCCAAATTCCAGAATTTACTCTGTAAAGGGTTTTGCCCTGGGATACCAGCCCCAGTATCCCCGTTTCTTCTCAAGCAACATACTCGCTTTCCAGGGGAGGAAACAGGACTTTCTCCCTTGGTGGCAAATGCGGGGCTCCCTGATGCTCTGCAGGCTCCTGAGGAGGAGGGTGGGGCAGCTGAGACTGCTGTTAATCCCGTTTCCCTGTCCTCTCACTCCTGGCCCTCATGCCTGCCTATGACCGAACAAACGCTTCTCCAAGCATCTCCTGCTGTGGCTCCGGCTCCAAGTCATTCCCTTAAATGCTTCCACCCATTTTCTGTAGTCAGTAAACTTACCCACATTGCCATTGTTTGCTGAAGACTAGTCTTCTTTGCTATTGTGTGCCTGTTTCCTTTTGTAGCCCTCCACTGATATTTCCATGAGGGTTTTTGGAAGGAAGGACGTTGAACACAGTCTATAATCATCATCAGTTGAAGGCCAGAGTGAACAGTGTCTTTCTCAGCCTGGCAGAACCCATTTACCTGCTTGTGAGTGTGGCTTAGGTACCTAGCCTTTGTGACTGCAGTAAATCTCCTGATGTTTGAGTGCCATGCCAGAAATTCTCATTTCATTGGGATGGGTGTGTCGCGGGCAATGGAGTTTTAAAAGCCCCCTCCCCAGGTGATTAATGTACTGCCATGTTTGAGACCCACCCAAGGCTTTTTTTTTTTTTTTTTTTTTTTTTTAAAGAGACAGGGTCTTGCTGGTCACCCAGGGTGGAGTGCTGCAGTGGCTCTATCCTGCTTATTGTAAACTTGAACTCCTGGGCTCAAGCAATCCTCGTGCCTCAGACTCCCAAAGTGCTGGCATTACAAGTGTGAACTGCTCTACCTGACCTTTTGTTCACCTCTGTTGATTCTGAGCTTGGGGTTTCTCTCCAGAATTTTATTTGTGGATATTTTAGTTTGTGATTGTCTACGTTTGACTGTGATCTAAAAAAAAGAAAAACCCCTTTTTATCTTCTAGAAATTCTTTGTTAGATCTGGTAGTTTTGGTATCCTTTCTGAGATTATGAATTATTTTATTTATTTTTAGAGACAGAGTCTCACTCTGTTGCCCAGGGTGGAGTGCAGTGGCATCGTCATAGCTCACTGAGGACTCCAACTCCTGGGCTCAAGAGATCCTCTTGCCTCAGCCTCCTTAGTAGCTGGCATTACAGGCATGTGCCACCATGCCCAGATAATTTTAAAATTTCCTGTAGAGACAGGATTTGTTCTATTGCCTTGGCTGGTCTTGACCTCTTGGGCTCAAAAGATCCTTCTGCCTCAACTTCCCAAGACATTGGGATTACAGGTGTAAGCCACCACGTCCGGTTTGGAGTGTTATTTTGAAAATACATTTTTCTGGCCGGGCATGATGGCTCACGCCTGTAATCCCAGCACTTTGGGAGGCCAAGGTGGGTGGATCACCTGAGGTTGGGAGTTCAAGACCAGCCTGACCATGATGGAGAAATCCCATCTCTACTAAAAATTCAAAAAATTAGCCGGGCATGGTGGTACATGCCTATAATTCTAGCTACCTGGGAGGCTGAGGCAGGAGAATCACTTGAACCTGGGAGGCGGAGGTTGTGGCGAGCTGAGATCGTGACACTGCACTCCAGCCTGGGCAACAAGAGTGAAACTCCATCTCAAAAAAAAAAAAAAAAAACATTTTCTGTCATTTCCATGGAGCTTTGGCAGGGAGGGAGAAAAAGCATGTGTTCAGGCCACCTTTTGGATCTAGCCGTTTCTTTTTTTTTTATAGACGGAGTTTCACCATGTTGGTCAGGCTGGTCTTGAACTCTCGACCTGAGGTGATCTGCCCACCTTGGCCTCCAAAGTGGTTGGATTACAGGCGTGAGCCACCACGCCCGGCCAGATCTAGGGTTTTCTAATGTATAAAATATGTAATTGTATAAAATTTTTAAAATTGCATTTTTAAAAATGAATAAAATATGTAATTTCGAAAACATTTTCCCCTTTGAAACTTTATTACACAAATTAAAATAGAAAAACAATAAAAGTAGACCAGTACAGTAAACCTCCATGAGCCCATGAGCTGGCTTCACTAATGAGCAGCTCATGGCCTGTTTCCCACTCTCTCTCTGACCCCATTCCCCAGCCGTGGCTTATCTGAAGAAAATCTGGATCTCTAATAACTTATTTTAGTATCTATAGCAAACAAGGGCATCCCTTTTAAAACCTAACTGTAGTATCTTGATTCCACATTCTGGCCATCACACCTGGACAGAAAAATGTATTTTTAAGATAACACTCCAATCAATAATAATTCCTTCACATAATCAAGTATCTAGTTTAACATTTTCCCCATTGTCCTATAATTTGTAAAAGTTTTGAATTAGAATCTAAACAAGATTCAAAACACTGTGACTGATGAATATATCCTCTTACTGTCTTTTGATCTATAGAGTCTCACTCTTGCCTCTTATTTTTTCTGCTTTGCTACTTAATCATGGCAATGGGAGGTCTGTAATGCAGTTTCCACAGTCTCACGCTGCTGACTCATCCCACCCTGAGCATGTGCCTCTCCCCTCTACTTTTCAATTGGTAGGGAGAGCCCAGTGTGTAACTAGGATTAGGTTCTGTTCTTTGGCATGAGTAGATGGTGGTACATACTTCTGTCAGGAAGCGCGTATCTCTTTTGTGATTCTAGGAGCTGTTGATGATCACTGATTAGAGCCACTAATCCATTAGGAGTTTCCAAAGTAGTGATATTCTAACCCTGTCATTCCTTCTTCATTATTGAGTGGAATGATTTTATAAGGAGGATCTTACCCTCTAACAAACGATTTGGTGACTGTGAGGAGTCGTTCATATAGCAAAGGTAAAATGATTCTTCTTGTACTCTACTGGCCAGTTTTCAAGCCAGCGTGCTGTTCCAGAGTATCCTCCACAAGGACTCATCACCGAGGTGTTTTGTTTTTTAAGTATCATTATGAACTTTGGATTCATTTGATAAGTTTTAACCTGTGCAGTTATCTTTATTGATCCTCAAATATCCCCATCTTTGGCCAGTAAGAACCTATTATAGATGGGCCTTAGTCCTTTTGATATTACCCTAATGGTCTTTAATAGTTTCCTTGCTTTTGCATGACAATACATTCCAGGCTTATCTAGTATATTTCATGCACCAGACCTGGAATTTTTTTAGGGAGTCTTGGTTTTCGTGAGATATGGAACTTAAAGACCATCATCTGGGTGCTGTGGGTATTCACTGCTACTGGTTAATCTCAGAATATTTCACAGTTTCACTTCAGATCAAAATCAGGACTATAGGATTTTTATTTGACTCTATCTTACTTCTTTATTTTCTTCTGTACATCCCCAAATCCCAGTTCTCAATGATGCCACCATAATCTATCAGGAGGTTTATCCCAAAGGATATACATAGCATTCTCAAAATAACAGTATTAACATCATTACCAACAATATTGTTACTCAACAGTGTAAGATTTTTTTGTGAAGTTATTTGTGTCCTTACAGTGTATCTCTCTAACCACATGCCATGACATTATGTGTGTGTGTGTGTGTTTTTTCAATCTCTGTACAGACTGTCAAAAATTGCCAATGCTGACTATATTTCAAGTCGTCATGGTGGGGTATTGGGAAGTTTTCAACTAGCAATAATAATGCCTCGGATAAACCTCATTGGCTACGATACTGCCACTGTACAAAGCTGACATTATATATTTTAAGTCACTTAGAATGGCTTCCTTCTGTGGCTTTGTGCCACCAACAGGATATAGTTAGCTTTCCCTGTCCACAGGTTCTGCATTCTGCGGTTACAAAGAGCTAACTGTATACGTGTTTGGGTTCATTTGCATTTTACTTTGGATATTTAGGGATGGCTTTCTAATTTTTTTTTTTTGAGATGGAGTCTTGATTCTAGAATTGGGGATCGCTGAGGATTTTAGAATTCTGACATCTTAACATTCTAGATTTCAGATATGCTAGGATTCTAGAATTCTGATAGCCTTCGATTCTAGAATTGAGAACCTCCTGCTCTGTTGCCCAGGCTGGAGTGCAGTGGCGCGATCTCAGCTCACTGCAACCACCTCCTGGGTTTAAGTGATTCTCCTGGCCCAGCCTCCTGAGTAGCTGGGATTACAGGCACCTGCCATCACGGCTGGCTAATTTTTTAACTTTTGTGGAGACGGGGTTTCACCATGTTGGCCAGGCTGGTCTTGAACTCCTGACCTCAGGTGATCTGCCTCCCAAAGTGCTGGAATTACAGGCATGAGCCACCATACCCGGCTGCTTTTTAATTTTTTAAATTTAATTCTGCTTCATACTTACAGAAATATTTATCTGGTTCCAAAGAGACATTCATGAAGTCCAAGTTCTACAGCTATCCCTTCCACCCTATTCTCTCTCTCTCTTTCTGCTGTTATCCTAGTACTGGTATTTTTTTTAAATGTAGGCAAATATGTGAGTATATTTCTGTTGCTTCCTTTATCTTAAATAGGATTGTATTCGTCCGTTTCCAGCCTGCTGATAAAGACATAACTGAGACTGGGTAATTTATAAAGGACAGAGATTTGATGGACTCACAGTTTCACATGACTGGGAAGCCTCACAATCATGGCAGAAGGTGAAGGAGGAGTAAAGGTCTTCTTACATGGCGGTGGACAACAGAGAACTTGTACAGGGGAATTGCCCTTCATGAAACCGTTAGATCTCAAGATCATGAGATTATTCACTATCATGATAATAGCATGGGAAAGATCCATCCCTATGATCCAATTAACTCCCACCAGGTCCCTCCCCTGACATGTGAGAACTATGGGAGCTGCAATTCAAGATGAGATATGGGTGGGGACACAGACAAACCATATGAAGGATATTACACAGTTTCGTCTGCCATCCTTTCTTCACTTACCACTGTATCCTAGAGATTACTCCATGGTTGTACATCAAGATTCCTCATTCCTGTTTACAGATACACAGATATCCACTGTGTGGAGGGACATTTAATGTTTTTTTAAAATAAATTTGGATCTTATTTTATATAGAATTTTGCATCTTTTCATTAAGCATTTTGTTATTAAGCATGTCTCTGTTAAAAATGGTTATTTTTACTTTTTAATATTTTTGAGATGGAGTCTCACTCTTACCCAGGCTGGAGCGTAGTGGCTTGATCTCATCTCACTGCAACCTCCACCTCCCAGGTTCAAGCTATTCTCCTGCCTCAGCTTCCTGAGTAATGGGATTATGTGCATAAGTAATCACGTCCAAAAAATAATTTTTGTATTTTTATTAGAGTTGGAGTTTCACCATGTTGGTCAGGCTGGTCTCGAACTCCTGACCTCAGGTGATCCGCCTGCCTTATCAGATGAATTATCCAACTCATCCAACTCCATCCCTGTCTCTGAGTGATCTCAAGGCTCCTGGCAAATCTAAATTGCCTACTTGTTGTAACAAAGTTAAAGATCAGGCTGGGTGTGGTGGCTCACACCTATAATCCTAACACTTTGGGAGATCAAGGCAGGAGGACTGCTTGAGCCCATGAGTTTGAGAGCAGCTTGGGAAACACAGCAAGACGCGGTCTCTACAAAAATGTTAAAAATTAGCTGGGTATGGTGGCATGTACCTGTGATCCCAGCTAGTTGAGAGGCCGAGGTGGGAAGATTGCTTTAGCCCAGGAGTTCAAGGCTGCAGTGAGCCATGATGGTCCCACTGCATTCTAGTCTGGGCAACAGAGTAAGACCCTGTCTTAAAAAAAAAAAAAAAAAAAGGGAAATTATTGATATGGTGCTATGGTCTGAATGTTTGTATTATCCTAAAATTCTTAAGGTGGGGTCTTTTGGGAGGTGATTAGGTCACTTGTGAATAGGATTAGTGCCCTTGTAAAAGAGGCCTAAAGGAGCTCATTTTTGCTTTCGTTAAAAATTTAAAAAGTTGGCTGGGTGTGGTGGCTCATGCCTTAATCCCAGCACTTTGGGAGGCCAAGGAGGGCGGATCATGAGGTCAAAAGATCAGAGACCATCCTGGCCAACATGGTGAAACCCCACCTTTACTAAAAATACAAAAATTATCTGGGGGTGGTGGTGCGCACCTGTGGTCCCAGCTACTTGGGAGACTGAGGTAGGAGAACTGCTCTAACTTGGGAGGTGGAGGTTGTGGTACACCGAGATTGTGCCACTGCACTCTAGCCTGGTGACAGAGCAAGACTCCATGTCAAAAAAAGAATTTAATAAAAATAAAAATAGTTAAAGATCCTTGTCTTAAAGATTATCAAGCTTAAGATTTATTAATTGAAGCTTGAAACAGCATATTTCTTAAGCATCTTATCTAAATTGCAGGACATTTTACTAATCTTGAATGCAGAAAGATAGCAAAGAGTCTGACAAAATATTTTTAAAATTATTTTTAAGCAGTATATGTACTTTTAAAAGACAGTTTTTCAAACATATTTGCAAGTAAAACTAAGATAAATTTATGGGTCATTAAAATTTACCTTAAATATTATGTGATAAGTTAGTTTTTAAACATTAATTTTGAGTTATATTAAAATGTTAACAAATGCAATATTACTTAATATGATGAAGTAAGAATGGTAACAAGAAGTCTTGTTAATGAATACAATTTATATTTTTCTAATCACAGTACACATTCACCAAGCTGTTAACTCATTCTAATAACTGCAGATCCTCTGTTCATGTGATTGGAGGAAAAATATCTGAGAAAGCTATTCATGAAGTGTCATAATTTAGGCCAGGTATGGTGGCTCACACCTCTAATCCCAGCACTTTGGGAGGCCAAGGCGGGCGGATCACTTGAGCCCAGGAGTTCAAGATCAGCTTGGCCAACATGGCGAAAGCCCATCTCTACTAAAAAATAACAAAAATTAGCTGAGCCCGGTGTCCCATGCCTGTAGTCCCAGCTACTCAGGAGGTTGATCTACGAGAATCACTTGAACCTGGGAGGCAGAGGTTGCAGTGAGCTGAGATTGTGCCACTGCACTCCAGCCTCGGTGACAGAACAAAACTCTGTCTCAAAATAAAAAAATAAATCAACAGAGCTGTGGATGGGGACCCAGACCCCCTGCAAAGGGGAGAGGAGCCTTTTTACATATATATGTAAAATTTAAAAAATCATTTAAAGATATAATAGGCATAAATAGCTCATATATTTCAGGAAAGAGAATTTCATTCTTACATTTTGTTTAGAAGAAATACCTTAAGTTTTTGTTGAAGGTGTTTTACTTCCACCTGCAGAGTCTTGGTAGCTGTTTGAGCTGCTAAAGTCTTCCGATTCTCAATAGCCAGCTGCCGACTAAAGGCTCTGCTGTTCAACCTCAGTTGTTTTTCCAAGCTCTGAAAACAGTATATATTTTAACTATTCTGCAATCAAGTTAGTATTGTCAAAAAACTTCAACTATAATGAAACTAACTAAATTTATGAAAAGTGCACATTTTCAATACAATTTTAGTGAAAGGCTTATATAGGGAACATATATTAGAATTAAGTATAACTGAAAGAAAGCCCCCAAATCCCAGATCCCAGGTCTAGAGAACAAATATCATATGTTTTGAGTCTGTTTCTTACATGCTCTAAAATTTGATTTAAAAGGTCTTTAGTCTTTGAGTTGGAGTCTCACTCTGTTGCCTAGGCTGGAATGTAGTGGTACGATCTCGGCTCACTGCAACCTCTGCCTCCTGGGTTCAAGTGATTTTCCTGCCTCAGCCTACAGAGTAGCTGGGATTACTGGCACACGCCACCATGCCCGGCTAATTTTTGTATTTTTACTAGAGACAAGGTTTTGCCATGTTGGCCAGGCTGGTCTTAAACTCCTGTCCTCAAGTGGTCTGCCTGCCTCGGCCTCCCAAAGTGTTGGGATTACAGGCATGAACCACTATGCCTGGCTTCACTAAAAGATTTTGACCAGATCCTAAAGTCAGTAGACATCGTTAATGGTCATTCCCAGATGACAGAGACTGAATATGGACTCAAACCACCATATCCATCCATATTGATGGACTATAAGACAATGAAATGACTGATTTAACTCAATAATCATCTACACACATATTCGTCTGCTCTCTGGAATGAGAACTATTTTATTGGAGAACTGTTTGATCTGGACTTGACAAAAGGCTTGCCAAAAGGACTATTTTTCTTTGTTTTAACATAAAATAGGACCTCCTCCATTATAACATCAGTACTTTTCCCAAACAGGAAAAGTAAAAGATATGGAAAGCTAAAAGGATGAAAGAATCAATAAAAATACTACTCCCTAAAATATTAATGTTAAGGAAATAACATGTTTTGGTCCACATGTTTTCCTCCACTAAATGCCTACAACCAAACAGAGATTTCTCATACTTGGTAAGTGCTTCTTATATTAAAAAAAAATAGTTATGCTATTTATTTTGGTTTTATGTATAGCTATGAAAACATGAACTACTTAGATACATATATAAAAATATATTTGCTTTCACATGACAGACATATGCTAAGATGAATACAGTATTAACTAAAAGGCCAAATAATATCACTTTGGTATACAAGAGTGAAAAATGAGGTTGCTCATTATTTTCTGTAGATCACATATCAATTTCATGTGAGAAAAATTTCTTGGAAAATACAGAATTTTAACAACAGAAGAAATAACTGAGATAAAAATGTGTAGGAAATGAACCTGATATTTACTTACTTCAAGATCATAGAAAATACTAGTGTTTCAGCATCAAATATTAAAGATTTAAATTAAAGATTTAAATTTAAGACTCAAACTATCTAACAGGCAGAAGAATTCTTAATATGATATCAATGCCTTCCCCCAAGTCGTCCCTTATAATGTAATCCCCAGGATTTTGACAACCATGTGCTGTTGAGGAAAATCCATCCACTCATCCCTTTAATTATTTTAATTCCTTTTCCTTCCCTAATACCAGGAACTTTATTTGGGAAAAACTGCTATTTTAAAAATAACTACAAATGTCTGTGTGGTAAAGCCTGGCCAAACTGGTGAGGGAGAATCCAAAAGTCACTGAACGGATGCACTGAGTAGCTTTTTAGGGAGGTAGCCTTTTAATAAACAGTTTAAGAGCTGATTTCAAAAAGAGGTTTCACGTAACACAATGCAATCTTTTCAGCACAGGAAAAAAGTCCCTTAACCGTGTAGCTGCACTGTCTTAGAGATGGTCATTTCCAGATAAACTAGCCTAGCCACAGAATGAACTGTTGTGCACTACAACAGGATGAACATTTCTAGTTTGAGCTCCTTCTGTTTTTCCTTCAAACCGCTCCCTTTCCCTGCCCTCTATTAGACAATGTAATTATTTAGTGTAGCATGCCAAGCAAAGCAGTTAGTAATGGTTTATTACAGAGGGGGCACATTTATGATTAATGCACACCCTCTCTCTATAAATTCTGGAATCTTAAAATGTCTGGGCCCCTGAAATACAGACCTGTATTTTTTTGTCATTTGCCTCCATTTTAGTTGTAGTAATAGATAATTTGTGAGTAAGTTCTTCCCTTTCTGCAAGGTTTTTGTCTTCAGAAAGTTTCTGCAGTGCCTGCAGAGCATCTTTAGTCTTCAGTAACTGGCTGTCAGTTTCTCTAAGTTTCCTATATATGGTTCTTTCCTTTTCCTGGGATTTCCTAAGGAGTTGCCTTAAATTTTTTACTTCATTCTGATGTTTAGCCATAATTTGTGGTAGATTATTTTGTGAATTCTCATATTTTCCTATAGCTTTCAAATGCCTAAGCTGAAGTTGTTTCAAAAATTGGTTTTCTGTAAGGATGGCTTCCAATTTATGATTCATATCAGCTAATTCGTTTTTTAGTCCTTTAATTTTATGAAGCCTTGCTGAGAGTATTCGATGAGCCATAGCATCTCTTCTTTGGGCAATCATATTGATTTGAGATTTAAAAAGTGATGCATTCCAGGTGTGCTTTTTTTCAACTGAGATTTCCTTCTGGCCTGTGTAAGCAGATAATCCAGTTTACTACTAGTAATATATACAGACAGATATGCAAATATGCACATATGCATAGTCTCCCTCCTCCTCCCATGCACACACACCACACACATACACACAAGCATAAGTGTAACCAGAAGGGGAAAAAAACCAACATTTAATGAATACCCACACTTTAGGCTAGACACTTTATATATAAACATCTCATTTAATACAATTATTTAAGGTCAGTTGTAGTATATTTTATAGCTGGAGATTTTAAGTCAGCTATATATTACAACTGACCTTAAAGAATTGTATTAAATGAGATATATGTATAGCCACAAAGTGACACAGAATGAATTGAAAACCAGGTCTTCTTTGACTCTAAAATCTGTACTTAGATTTCTATTATAACAGCTAGACTAAAAACTGTGATAAGAGGCTAGGTGCAGTGGCTCATGTCTGTAATCTCTGCACTTTGGGAGGCTGGGGTAGGAGGACTGCTTGAGGCCGGAAGTTTGAGAACAGCCTGATCAACAGAGTTAGATCTTGTCTCTAAAAAAAAATTATTTTTTAATTTTAATTTTTATTTATTTATTTTTTTGAGATGGAGTCTCGCTCTGTCGCCCAGGATGGAGTGCGATGGTACAATCTCAGCTCACTGCAACCTCTGCCTCCCAGGTTCAAGTGATTCTCTTGCCTCAGCCTCCTGAGTAGCTGGGATTACAGGTGCCTGCCACCATAACCAGCTAATTCTTGTATTTTTAGTAGAGACGAAGTTTCATCATGTTGGCCAGGCTGGTCTTCAACTCCTGACCTCAAGTGATTCACCCTCCTCGGCCTTCCAAAGTGCAGGGATTACAGGCATGAGCTGCAGAGCCTGGCCTCTAAAAAAAATTTAAGTGGCCTAGCATGGTGGCACATGCCTGCAGCCCTAGCTCCTCAGGAAGCCTTGGTGGGAGGGTCACTTGAGCCCAGGAGTTTGAGGCTGCAGTGAGCTATGATTGCACCACTGCATTCCAGCCTGGGTGACAAAGTGAGACCCTGTCTCAAAGGCAAACAAACCCCATGATAATAGCTGAAATTTACTAAGTGCTTATCCTATGTCAGGCATTGAACTAAATGCTTTCTGTAGATTATCTGATATAATCCCTTCAATAATATGTTATGGGTAATCAGAGTGTAACATGAGAGCCCAATGTAAAGATCTCATATACTCAAAATGATCTTCAAAAAGTCATTAAATTGTATAGTCTATTCATACAGATACCGATTTTCCATGTCTCAATAAATCCAACATAGTTTTTCCTGTTACTTTGGCTGGGCACTAAATGAAGTAACTGGCATGTGTTCAGGGGTCTATTTTAAACAAAAAGTCTTTTAAAACATCACACTTAGCACCACGCTTACGTAATTGAATCCGAGTATGTTAAATACATGTGTAAGTGACTGTACTATTATCCCATTTTAAAGATAAACAAGCTGTAGCTTGGGGATGTCCCTTGTCAGTGGGCACACAGCTAGGAAGTGGAGAGACAGAGCCCACTGTCTGTGTGCCTATGCTAGTGCCCCACAGGTGTGTGCATTTGTATGATATAGAGCTGTATGTATGTGTGCACCTGTCTATGTAAATATATATGTGGTGTACAAGTACACATATTCATATATCTAGATTCTGAGAGGGAGAAATCGAAACTGGATTCTAAACTCTAAAAATGTCTGATCCTCATTCTGGAGAAAGACATTTAGTGGCCAATGTCACCAGAGTCCTAACCTTAAAATACTGGTCCAAGTGTGGACATATCTGAGATGTGGCTTAATATGTTTGCTCCAGGTGGTGAAAAAGGCAGTTCTACCTGTGATAGAAACAATGAACCAAGAGAGCCAAAGTGTGCTTTCTGGAGATGAAGGATTTGAATCATGACTGTGAAAGAATACATAGATTACACAACACAGAACCAGTATCACTTCAATAACTGGTGTCCTGTCTTTCCAATTATGTCTTCAAGTGTACATTTTTTCCCAGAGTTTAGTCAGGGCTATGGCTGAATATTGAGTATTTTAGAATAGGCTTCTGAGCACACTAAGAAGTGGAAAGCAGAGCAGGCTAGCCTCTAGGACACCTTCTAGAAGGCCTGCAAAGATGTGTCTGTGGTTTTGTTGAGGCTGTACACTTGAATACTCTGGGCACTGGCAATATGGATCAGGCTGGTTTAAAACAGGGGTGAGTGAGGACTGACATGTTCTACACCATGGCCAGCATGACTGAAACTGACCCCCAACTTGTAATGTCTTCCAGTTCTTAGGTGCTCTGACCCTGGAGGAGAGGGCTTTCACTGAGACAAGAAGGACTGGTGATGGGTTCCGTGGGCACTGGAGGCTTATATGCCCCTCTCATGCCATGCTCAAGGGATGGGAAGGCAGAGGCATGAGAGGGTGCTGAGGGACTTAGTGCCACGGCCACAGGAGCTCTGGCCAAGGCTCTGGGAGTCAAGAAGTGCACAGAGGGCATGGATGCTTTGAAAAGGGGAGGGGATGGCCTTTTAAAGATCTCATGGGCTTGGACAAGGAGCAAGTGGTAAAAACGAAGGACAGAGGCTCCTCTCCGATATTGTTCTTTGTGTAAGGCCATTTCCACATCCCTGCCCCTCATATTCCCTCCATTCCCCAAATATGTCTGAGATTGAACTTCGCGTCTACCCTAGTGAGTGGGTAGGGAGGACGAGCCAGGTTACATACGCCTCACTTGCATTTGAGGGGTAACAAATTCATACTATATCCATCATGCATACTTGTATAACTATAAAGGCTATGGAAAACTGAAAGAGGGTGTAATTCTTAATGATTTTATATCTCATTATCCTAACCCACACATAATAAGAATTGTATAATTTATAATTTCAATCCCGTTTCACAAATAATAGGGGCAGATTTAGCTGAATGACTCTTCTTAAGATAACTAAGTTTTAAACTGCTGAATTAAGACATTCACTTAACTTAATTCACCACAAACATAAATTTAAGTCCATAGTTGCCCAAACAGCATCTGCACATTACGTATAATGACGTATGTTCTTCTTAAGAATGTCCCCACGCTCACTTCACCCACAAACAGGCCTGTCTTCCTTCCTAGCCTGTCTCCCAGGCCCACTCCCCGTCAAAGCCTTACTTTAGAAGCTCTCTTGTTCTCCTCTGTCCATGCTGTTTCCTCCTCCCCTACCTCCTGGCCTCATCCATGTTCCCTCTCCTGTCATTGTCTCCTTTGGTCTCATCGTCCCATTCTATCCCTGTGCTCCTCCACACCTTCACTCCAGCTCTGCTTCTGACATATGGGGTGGGGGGTCTACACTATATTTAACCCTAAAAGAGATCAAGCCATTTTCTCCAAGAACCAGGGTGAAGAAGAGGTTCAAAGGAGGAGCCTTTCCTTTTCCTGTTCTCGGTAGTTTCCATTGTTAGCCTATAGAGAAGCTTCAACACCACTTTAGGTTGTCCACCTATAGCTGGACCAAAGACAACAGGACAAGGTGTTCCAAGCAGTTGAATATGGTAAATTAACTTCTTTCTTTTTTTTGAATACTAGTGTCTTCAATGACCATGACCCATTTTTGGCGTTGTATTGACAAAGAAAATACATAAAGGAAGCAATTTCCTAACAGGATACATAATTGAAAGAATTCTGCAAGGACATTTTCTACAAAAGAAAGATGATTTTTGAAAAGCAAATTGTAGAACTATATTGCTTGCTATTTACAATGATTTAAGTAAATCTCTAGTGTTTGACCAAAGCAAAAATTCTATTAAATTGAAGTCCTCATTTCACAATACTAATTTTCTCTATGAAATGTCTTTCTGCCATAAAATTTGCTTTTATCAGTTTTCTAAGATGAGAATTGAAAATAATCTCTGATGTTACTGTTCTTTGGTGAATTCTGAATGTCTATTGGTGGTTCTTCATCCAGCTTACCCACATAGGGTAAGACAGCTACTTTTCATTGAACATTTGCTTGAGAAGGGGCTGCACCAGCTAAAACATGAAGCCTCCTAGCTTTGGGTTAGAATTATATTACACCAGGTGCAAGAAATTACTTGCTGCTTAAATTACTTTGGCAAACACTGGCAAAACATGAACTGGGAACAAAAGAATAAAAGAAAAAGACAAGGAAATATTTTATTGTTCTGTGACAAAGCTTGAAGTTGCCATTAGTATTTTACATTTATCACATGCTGGGCAAGGGTTTTCTGGGACATAAATATCTGAGTTAAAGATAAATGCAAGATTTATTCAAAATAATTTCAGAATATTAATACACAAAAGGACACCCAAGTAAGAGCAAACCTTTTACTCTTCTGGATAATGGAATTTAGGATTCTGGTCTCCTGTGAAGTAACTGAATTAATTTAGGTTGCTCTCAAGTTATAAACAGGCGTCTTGCATAAAGAACTCAATAAGCATTTGTTGAATAAATAAATGAGGAATTAGCTTTGAAAAGCTAAATTATAAGATACTTAGAACTTAAGATGCAATTTCTCTCTTGTAGAAAGTTTTATAAATACAAACTGCCTCCTTGCATGATCCCATAAAAGCTTAGGATCAATATAATATGTAGTATATAGATTCAAGATCTCTTATTGTAAACCCTTGGAACCAGACTGTTTCAAAATTTGGGGGTTTTTAATGGTAAGTACATATATAGTATTTTCCATAGTTCTCCCAGTGGGGTCTGGAACAACACCCTTTAATGAAACTATATTTTTGTAGTGAAATATAATGACTATTCACACTAAGTGAAATAAGTAAAGATCTATTTCATATTAGTTCAAATAAGGTTTTTATTGCCAAATCAATTTTGATGCAAAGGATATGAAAGACGTTCAGTTTTCAGAGATCTGTAAATTTCAAATGTGGATAAGGAATTGTGTATTTGTAGGATCTAACCATGATGTTCATTTTTGATGAGTCCAGCCATGAGAGAAGGAGTGGACTTTTCATCTCCTGCCCTGGGCCTTGTCAGTGGATGTAGAACTCCCATCTCTCTAGAAAAGCGACATTTAATCTTTTAAGAATCTGGTAAAAGCTACACGTCCTTCTAGAAAAGTTTACCAACACAGAGAGACACAAAAAATGCATAGATTTCATAGGTTTCACAGACATGTGTCTTAGATAAAGAACCCCTGGGCTATAGCAGGGGAACTGAAGATTCTAGGTGTTCCAGAAGTGGCACAGAGGGTCCCAGACACAGCTGGTAACCACAGGCTGGGATGCAAGAGGCAGGGCAGACATAACAGTGGTAGATATGCCACGCAAACAGCAGGCTCTTAATTACTGTGTGCCTGTTGACTGAGGTGCTCTGAGGCTCAGTGTGGACAGGAGCTCCAGCTATTTCTATATAAGGAATACTTATGAGCTCAAGATTGCCTAAAATGGGAGGAAGGAATAAGAAAAGAGATCAAAGATAACACAAGCTTCTTCCCATTGGGACAGCTGGGAGTTGATGGAGCTGGTACTTTAAAAATCTACAAAGAAATGACATTATTAACAGCCTTTTGAACCATCTCTGTTTCAAAAGACTGTCTTTGCCAATATGCCTCACTGGACTTGGAGACCATCTTCTTGGGGTGGAGACAGGTATTTACATTTCACTGGTGATTCAAAGATTGATTCTTCAGCTGAGATGAAAGGCAAGAAGCCACTGAAATCCAAGTATTGTGGTACTCTGTAACAAGGCTACCTGCTAACTAAAAATGAACTGACCTCACTAGTAGGTTCCAGTAGGGTAAGCCATGCAGGGACTAGGCTTTACGTTTGAAGCCTTTCTTTTATTTTATAATGATTCTTAATTTCCCTATTTCCGAATTTCTTCTATAAAAGTTCACTTACAACACACATTTATAATATGGGAAAACAAACTGATTATGAACCACTTCGAATACTAGTGCAGCAAAATAATGTCATTATGACCAGAAATTTGGTCTGGTTTGAGAAACTTTACTTCTTACCTTTAGGTTGGGAGATTTTAGAAACATTATACTTTTTCTTCTCCTTTTCTTTTACTACAGCCTGCTTTAAATAATTTCCGTTAATGGCCTTTTCTGAACAATCAGAGAGAAAGTCTTTTGAATAGTTGTACTGAGAACTTAAACTTCGGCAGGAGCACTGAGATCCGCTATAGTCAACACTCTTATCGGAGGCATTACTGTTCCATGAAGAATCATCCGTGCCTGGGCTTCTCTTGCATTCTGCAGACCTGCTACTGTTTTCTAATGCCACACTGGAGAAATGTTCATCTATATTTGCTTTTGTTAGATCAGCCAAAGACATAGCAAACAACCTAACAAAAGAAAAGTATTTTTAAACATATATTTGTTAACATTAAAACAAACCTATGCTTTACTTTATATATATACATATTTTTGAGACAGTGTCTTACTCTGTTGCTTAGGCTGGAGTGCAATGGTGTGATTATGACTCTCTGCAGCCTCGACCTTATGGGCTCAAGTGATCCTCTCAGCTCAGCCTCTGGAGTAGCTGGGACTACAAGTGTGCGCCGTCATGCCTGGCTAACTTATTATTATTATTTTTTGGTAGAAATAGGGGTCTTACTGTGTTGCCCAGGCTGGTCTCAACTTTTGAGTTCAAGTGATTCTACCACCTCGGTCTCACAAAGTGGTGGGATTATAGGTGTGAACCACCATGCTCAACTATAGACAAAAACTTTGAATACTTTGAATAAGCCCTCTTAGTTGTCTAAAGTGAGAATTTAAAAGGAATAGAAAGTCAAATACAAGAAACACCCAAAATTTATATCCTTAATAAAATTAACATTAGTTAAAGAGCAGAAGGTTCTGCATTTCTTTACAGCGCTAGGGCACTAAGGCATGGTAACGCCACCAAGTATCTCTTTTATAGCAGTCTACCTCAAAAGCAGATTGAAACAAACAGATCCATCTTCTGAGATTTTTAAAAGGATTATCTTTTCATTTAATTCCCAATTCTCCTGTTTTATCAAGAAAGCAAAAGGGAATTTAGCTGGCATTAGATCCTTTGCAACAGGAATCTAATATCACTCTCTCTACTGAGAGGTTTTTTTTCTGTTAGTTTCTGCTTTTTGATGCATCTGCTTAACTCTAGCCTTCTCTTCTGATGAAATATATTAGGCAGTCTATAATCTCCTCACTATAAGAAATCTTAGTCCAAATGATCTAGTCGTAATTAATATTAGAATTATACTTAATATCTAACTAGTGCTCTTACTTCGTTCAAACTGCTTTCACATCACCTAATCTCAGCCACCTCAAGGGAACAGGTTCAGACAGGCGAACAGTTAAGAGACTGTCCGTGTTTTCCAGCTCCAGGTTGCAATGCTTTTCTCATTAAGCATCATGACTGCAACAACACATTGATGGGAGCATCAGACCACTCCTAAGTGTCTGATGCTGGATTTCTCTTTCCAGACACATTCTGCTGTGTAGCAGTGGGCAGAAGCAGATCCTCATTTGTGAACCTTTGCATCTAGATTAAGAAGAATCCAGGCCGGGCACTGTGGCTTACTTTGGGAGGCTGAGGCGGGTGGACAGCGTGAGCTCCGGAGTTTGGGACCAGCCTAGGCAACATGGTGAAACCCTGTCTCTACAAAAAAATAAAAATATTAGCAGGGCGTGGTGGTGCACACCTGTAGTCCCAGCTACTTGGGAGGCTGAGGTGGGACTGCTTGAACCCAGGAGGCAAATGTTGTAGTGAGCTGTGATCGCACCACTGTACTCCAGCCTGGGTGAGAGGGCCAACTCTCTCAAAAACAAGAATCTCAGATGTAGGCGTAAGGGATCCTGAAGGACTAAAAATGCTCCACTGTAGCCCGCACAGTCTTGCCTGTTCTTGCCCCCAGGAGCTGTTCCTTCCTGCCCTCTTGCTCATGACCTCAGTCCCTAACTTCCTCCTCACCTATCTTGATAAATCTAAATTGCTCAACCAATGGTTGATAATCTGCAAGAAGAAGTTGTATTTTGGCCAGTTGTTTGTGACTCAAGCTAGACTTCAGCTGACTTCTGCTGCTCAAGCCCTATAAAAATTCCCTCCTTCTTCCTCACTTTAGCACACTCTTTCAACAAGTCTCCTGCAGGCAATTTTGGATAAAAGCTTAAATCAAGAGTGTTTTTCATATTACATTCTTGAATAATCTAGCTACAGTAGTGGGGGGTAGTGTGATGCAGTAGAAGCTGATGGACAATGTGGAGGTGGACAGGCTTGGGTTTGAACTTACGTCTGCCTGTCACTTAAGTGCTCTTGTCCATCTGTAAAATGTGAGTGACACCACCAATCCCATAGGGTTCAGAAAGAAAAGAAGCTTATGTGAGCAATGCAAATCCCCTTTAAATGATCAGGCCCAAAGAGGCAGTGGAAGAGACTGCAGTCACGTCCCCCATCCCCTCAGCTGAGCTAAGTAATCATTTCTAAGCTGCTTGCTCTGTGGGCTCTGACTGATGCCACAAATAACTATAAATTAACCTAACAACGCCATATGCTGGACACTACAGCTCATACCCTGTGGTTCAAACAAGAATCTAATCGCCAATCACTCTTATTTCTGTAAATCTATGAGAATTCCTGAGAGACAACGTTTGCAATTGTCCCTCTCCTGACTTGTCCTTTTTTCTTTAAAAAATGCAAGCCCCTCACAGAAGGCTAAAGTGAGCTTCGATTGTCTCACATTTGGTAAAGTAGAAGACTAGCCATCTTAGTCTCTTAGTTTAATAAAAATGGATATAACAGGAAAAAAAGAAAAAAATCTCAAATGGAAATCCTGTAGAGCCACATAAGAATAAACAAGACTATAAATAACTTCGCTCCTAAAACTATTCTACCAGATTAAAATGTCCTCTAATGAGGGCTTTCTAGACTTAGCTGTGAGAAAGGTGGTGGATTTGAAGGCGTTACCAGCCTCCCCAGGTGGATGTGCAAGTCATAAGCCTCTGTGGATGCTGAGTTGTTCCATTACCTACTGGCTCCAGTGGACAAAATTATCCACAGTCTTTCCTGCTCAATAATTTACCTAGCCTAATGTTAGGGATCTAGCTTCCTCAGGATGGGTAAAGGGTATTCTTACTATAAAGATAATTTTTTTTTTTGGTGGAATGGATGGGTAGAAAATGACTGCCACCAATTTTCTAGTGGATGTACTGTCAGCTTGCTTTCATCAAATTTCTAAAACACATAGTATGAGGCAGTGATCAATTCTACTATTGATCACTATTATAACCTAATCTGTCTCATGTAAAAAAAGCTATAAGCAACTTCAGATTAATTGCTGTGCTCACCGATCTGTCTCATAATTAAATAGGCAAGAGTATCTGAAAATCAAAAATCATAATTTCAATCCATATCCTAAGTCACCGAATTTTGGGGAGCTTACTAAATTTAAAAGTTTTCATAAATGCTTTATAGAGTATATTTAGATGCTATATTCTTTTGAAAGAATATGTTTACAACTTGGTAAGATCAGTGTATGAACTGACTGGCCCAGTGTGTTTATGACAGTTTATTAATGTCACAAAAAGCAGCTTTTAGGTAAAATCGGCTTTTAGGTAAATTTTTTACTATAACCAAGAGACAACTGTTCTTAATATTAATGGCATAGTCTTTGACAAAAAGAAGTCATAAGAAAAACTGGCACCAGCTGGTTTCATATTAAGCAGTTCAGTAAAATGATATCAACACTTACATGAATTTTGTACCTGATTCACTAACATTTTAAAATGCAGATTTTAAAAAATATATCAAATAGGTCAATTTATTTGGCTTACTGAGCATATGTATTTAACACAACTGATTCCCAAGCCTTTTGAAAACAATTCTTTATTTTAACCCTCTTTTATTGAGGTATCAAGGAAAATTAGTAAGAGTACAGTTTGATAAGATTAGAAATGTGTATACTCATGAAACTATCACCACAATCAAGACAGTGAACACATTTACATAAACTCCTAAAGCTGCTCAGCACCCACTGTAATTTCTCTCTCTTATCCCTGCCTGTGCCTCACTCCCAACCCACGCAAACACTGGTCTGCCACTGTCAATTATGTTGCATATTCTAGAGTTTTATGTAAATGAAATCATCCAGTATATGTTTGTATTTGGCTTGGCCTCTCTCACTCAGCCTTATTATTATGAGATTCATTCATGTTACTATTGGCATCAATATCAATAGTTCGTTTTTTTAAAGTTGCTGAGTAATTTCCAATTGTATGTATAAACCATAATTTGTTTATTCATTTGTTCACAGACATTTCGGCTATTTCTAGTTTTGGGCTATTACAAATAAAATTGCTGTGAATATTCTGGATATAAGTCTTTTATCAGATAGATGCTTTGCAAACATTTTCTCCTCATCTGTGATTTTTCATTCTCTTAAAAATGTCTTTTAAAGAGCAGACTGTTAATTTTGGTGAAGCCTAATAATCAATTTGTTCTTTTAAGAATGATCCTGGCTGGGCATGGTGGTTCATGCCTGTAATCCCAACACTTTGGGAAGCTGAGGCAGGCAGACTGCCTGAGGTCAGGAGTTTGTGAGCAGCCTGGCCAATATGGTGAAACTCCGTCTCTACTAAAAAATATGAAAATTAGCCAGGCATGGTGGCCGGCACCTGTAATCTCAGCTACTCGGGAGGCTGAGGCAGGAGAATCGCTTGAACCTGGCAGGCGGAGGTTGCAGTGAGCTGAAATTGCACCATTGCACTCCAGCCTGGGTAACAAGAAACTCCATCTCAAAAAAAAATAATAATAAAAGATCCTTTTGGTGTTGTATCTAAGAAATTTTTGCATGACCTGAGGTCACAAAGCTATCCTCATTGCTTTCTTCTAGAAATTCTACTTTAAGTCTATAATCTATTTTGAGTTACTTATTATGGATCAAAATTCATTTTTTGGTATATGGATATCTAATTGCTCCAGCCCCATTTGTTGAAAAGACAATCCTTTTCCCACTCAACTGCCTTTGCATCTTTGTAAAAACCCAGATAATCCATATGTTGATCTATTTCTGTGCTCTCTATACTGTTCTACTGATTTATTTCTCTATCTTTATACCAATACCACACTGTTTTGGTTACTGCAGCTTTTTTTTTTTTTTTTTTTGAGACAGGGTCTCCTTCCGTTGCCCAGGCTGGAGTGTAGTGGTACTATCTTGGCTCACTGCAACCTCCA
>PVKP010009097.1:43259-69991 GCA_004027715.1 Plecturocebus donacophilus
GAGACATAGTTTCGCCATGTTGCTCAGGCTGGTCTTGAACTCCTGGGCTCAAGCAATTCACCCACCTTGGCCTCCCAAAGTGCTGGGATTACAAGATTACTGTAGCTTTATAATTAATCTTAAAATCAGGTAGTATTAGTTGTCCAACTCTGTTCTTTCATTTCAATGTTGTTCTAGCTATTTTAGATCCTTTGAATGTCCATGTAAATTTTAGAGTCAGTTTGTCAATTCCTAAAAAAAAAAAAAAAATGCCTAATAGGATTGAGATTGGAACTGTGTTGAATCTACATATAAATTTAGGGAGAACTGACACCTCGTCAAAATTGAGAATTCTAACCCAGGAATAAGGTATGCCTCTCATTTATTAGGTCTTCTTTAATTTCTTTCAGCAATGCATTGCTGTTTTCAATGTATAACTTTTTTACAACTTTTGTCAGATTTATCCCTATTTCATATATATATATATATGAACACATCCACACATACATACACATCATATATATACATATGCTTTTTTTTTTTTTTTTTGAGGCAGGGTTTCACTCTATTGCCCAGGCTAGAGTGCAGTGCAGTGATGTGATCACAGCTCACTGCAGCCTCAACTTCTTGGGCTCAGGAGATCCTCCCACCTCAGCCTCTGGAGTAGCTGGGACTACAGGTGTTCACCACCACACCAGGCTAATTTTTGTATTTTTTGTAGAGATGGAGTTTTGTCATATTGCGCAGGCTGGTCTTGAACTCCTGGGCTCAAGCAATTCCTGCTTTGGCCTCCCAAAGTGCTGGGACTACAGGTGAGAACCACTACACCTGGGCAAGTATTTCATATTTTTTGATGGTGAACTGTATTGCTGTTAAGTGGTAGTGTTTTTTAATTTCAATTTCTGATTGTTTGCTATATTATATACAATTGATATTTGCAAATTATCTTGTATCTTGCAACCTTGCTAAACTAGTTCTAGTAGCCTTTTTGTAGATTCCATCAGATTTTCTATATAGATGATTATGTCATCTGTGAATAGAGTTTAATTCTCCTTTTCTAATATGAGCCCTTTTATTTCTTTTTCTTGCCTGATTGCACTGGTCAGAATCTCTAGAACACAGTTGAACAGATGTGGTGGTGAAAGTGGATGTCTTTGTCTTATTTTGGATCTTAGGGGGAAAACACGTTGAGTGTGATGTTAGCTATAGCTTTTTCAAAGATGCCCTGTATCAAGCTGAAGAAATTCCCTTGTATTCATTATTTATCTAGGCAAGGTGAATCCTGGGGAAAATGAGAAGAGACAGGACATCCAGAGAGAGAGGAAAGAGACAAAAGGGAGAGAAAAGAGAGGGAGTTAGGAGATGAGGGAAGTCATTTGGGGCACCTGCTGAAGGCCTGGGGAATGTCTACCGGGAAAACCCTTTCTCTACCCAGGCTGAGGCAGAGGCCATTCCCACTGTATAGCATGAGCAGGAGGCACCTGCTAGAACAGACACACAATGGTTCATTTTCCCAAACCAATTCTACTTCTGAGTCTTTCCAGAAGAATCACTTAGGGATCCCTTAGACTCAGTCTGTACTATGTTCAGGTTTAGGAAAAGGTGATCAGGCACTGGTGGAAAGACTAGAAGGCCTTCTATTATCAAGTGTTACAAATTGTTTGTCACCAAACTCATGCCAAAAACGAGTGTTAAAAATTAAACGGGGGCACGTTATAAATTTTAAAGAGTTTATTTGAGCAAACATCAATTCAAGAATTAGGAAATACTCAACTGGTTTGGGGCTTTGCTAAAGAGGGGCTTGAAGAAAAAGGCTTTTATAAGATGAAAAAAGAGGCAGAGTGGTGAGGGCACGGTGGCTCATACCTGTAATCCCAGCATTTTGGGAGGCTGAGGCGGGCGGATCATGAGGTCAGGAGTTCGAGACCAGCCTGACTAACATGGTGCAAACCCATCATTACTGAAAACACACAAAAAAATTAGCTGGGCATGGTGGTGCGTGCCTGTAATTCCAGCTACTCTTGAGGCTGAGGCAGGAGAATCGCTTGAACTCAAGAGGTGGAAGTTGCAGTGAGCCGAGATTGCACCATTGCACTCTAACCTCACCAACAGAGTGAGACTTTGTCTTAAAAAAAAAAAAAAAACAAGCAGAGTAAAGAAAATAATTGGCTGGTTACAATGATATAATTGCCTTATTTGGAACATAAGATAGAAAGTTCCTAGTTGTATAGTTAGAGGTTAACAATTTTTTTTTTTTAAGACAGGGTCTTGTTGTGTTGCCCAGGCTGGAGTACAGTGGTGAGATCACAGCTCACTGCATCCTTTGTCTCCCAGGCTCAGGTAATCCTCCCATCTCAGCCCTCCAAGTAGCTGGGATTACAGGTGCACACCACCACACCTGGCTAATTTTTGTATTTTTTGTACAAACAGGGTTTTGTCATATTGCCCAGGCTGGTCTCAAGTGATCCACCCATTTTGGCCTCCCAAAGTACTGGGATTACAGGTGTGAGCCACTGTGCCTGGCCCAGTTAATGGTTTTTAATTGGTTAAACTTGTTTCACTTCCCTCTATGTTAGTAATATACAACATAGGCATGTGAGTTAGGTTTCAGTTTGCTTACACAGGAACCCAGGACATTAATCTAATGATCTCCCAGTTAATTATTTTACCAACAGGCAGAAGTAGCACCCTCACTGTCAAGTACTGGATGGTGAGGATCACCTAACCACAGACTAACTCACTTTCCTCTAATTCCCTTGGGGAAACAACCAAGTGATTTCTCCTACTTGTAGTCATTTTTCCCTCCCTAGAGAGTATCAGAACACTCCAGGACCTCCAGCTAAAGAAAATAATTACAACATAATTCTGAGGCTCTATCTTTCTGAGGCTGCCTTTGTAACGCACACTCAGTGTGGCAGGAAGCTTCTAATGGCTCCCAATGATTCCCATTTCCTGGTACTCATGTCCTTTTGTAATTCTCTGCCCTTGAGTGTGATTTAGATGTCACCTCCAAGTTTAGGTCACTAAAGGAATGAATGGCTCCTTCTTAATCACTCTCTCTTTTTCTATCACTTGCTTACACCGATGGAACCCAAGTGCTGCACCATAAACAGACTCACGGACAGGCACACATGGCAAGAAACCAAGGCCTACAGCCAACAGCCAGTGGTGAACCGAGTCCCTCAGTCCAATATCCTGTGAGAGATGGAATCCCACCATCAACCATCTGAGTGGGCTTGGATCTTTTTTCTGGATGAGTCTTGAGATAAATGCAGTCTCAATCAGCATCTTGATTGTAGCCTTAAGAGACACCCTGAGCCCTAGGACCCAGCTGTGCCTATGACCCACATGATAATAAATGTTTGTTGCTATTTTTCTAGTCAGTGTTCATTTGAAAACTGGACAAAGACAGAACCAAAAACATCTGTGTCAATTTGCCACAGGAGTTATAAAGTCAAGTTATCTTGCAGAAAAATGGAAAAATCAGGACTTTATGCTAAACAAATAACTTAGTTCATTTAGATTAACAGTTGCTTTCTACAGTGTTTATTTTCTTAATTTTGAAAAAAACCCCTCTATAATACCATATTTTCTATATCTCTAATACATTAATTTAAATCAAACTATGATCTTATCAAAATAGATTTTTTGGAGTGGTGGCCAATCATACTGTTGCTTTAAGCTGTTAAGTTCTGAAGTAACTTGTCATACACACATAGATAATAAACTCAGATGCATCTTGTCAGGGTAGGTAAATTTCCAAAACAATTACTTGTACATAAATTATACCCTTTACCAAAAAGACAGAATATTCTTAGAATTCTAGAATTTCCAGGACTCCAGACCCATCCTAACGTTTCCACCTATATGACCTGAATACAGGTATGTTTGGGTTCACCTGGCACTGTGGGAGTTCTTTCTCATGAAATGGAGTCTGAGAGACATTATCAGCAATGTAAACAAACGTAAAACCAAGTTTGATTCTTGGCTATTACTACAGTTCGCAATGAATGTGCTCTGACTGCATATATCAAGTGGGATGATATATTCAGTCTGTTAAATATCAGTTTTCTCTTTGACCTGTTAAAAATTGACTGATGACTAGTATCAGGCCTGTAACTGCACTTTTAAGTTGATTAAACTGTTTGAAAAATCTTCATATTAATATACATATGCTACACTTCTCTATTGTTATCAATAAAAAATGTAGTTTCTACATACAAATTTCTGATTATGTGGTGCATTTTTGAAAAATCTAGGCCTTAAGCCAATGTTCTTTGTTTTTGAGACAGGGTCTTGCTCTGTTGCCTAGACTGGAGTGCAGTGGTGTGATCACAGCTCACTGTAGGCTTGACCTCCCAGGCTCAAGCAGTCCTCCCACCTCAGCCTCTCAAGTAGCTGGGATTACAGGCACATACTACCATGCCTGGCTAATATTTTTATTTTTTGTAGAGATGGGGTTTCACTATGTTGCCCAGGCTGGTCTTGAACTTATAGGCTCAAGCAATCCTCCCACCTCAGCCTCTCAAAGTGCTAGGATTACAGGCATGACTTACTGTGTCTGGCCCCTAATGTTCTTATTTAATTAATATGTTCAGTCAAAGAACATTTATTTAGTATCTTCAGGGCACTGGGGTTATGAAGAGGGAAAGCTTTTGCCTTAAAGGATCTTAAAATAGGCAAAGTTAGTAATTATATAATATCTACTGCAGTTACACTAGTTTTTGTTGTATCAAATTTACAGTATAGTTCAGATTTAGTTTGGCAGCATTTATATTTTGAACAGTTTACAGTATAATGGTGTCTATTTTGCTGCATACGAAGCATAATTTTATTATGTTTCTATCATTCTGGGGTTTATAGTTGTTTCTTTGCTGTTATGACTCAGGAACACAATGCGTAATTATAAACACTGCTCTAATGGAAAAAATCTGATCTGCTTGAGGTTATGTTTTCCTGGAATGTACTACGGTAAAAGGCTGCTTATAAGAATAGTAAACTTCTATATTGCGTTTATCTAATTCCTGAACTAGAAATAAGAATGTTCAAAATCAAGGTATATGTCTGAATCATTCTGAATACAACGCTCAGGTGTCTTTACTCCTGCTTTTGCAACAAGGCAGATGGAAAATAAAACATGCTAAAATGTTTTAAAGTGATTACTGCATACCTGCTGTTCTTTATCAAACTTCCCTAAGACATGTGACAATAAATTGAAGATAAGCAGAGGGTTCTTCACACGTAGTATTTATGAGGTTTCCAGGGTAGTATTTTTTGAAAGGTTTTGGTCTCTTTTTAAAGAAAGAATGTATTTTAAAAAACCTAAAATGATATTACAAAAGGAAAATGTTACAATCTCACAAAGAAACGTAAGCAGAATAAGGTTTTGAAGCAGATTAATTAATATATATATTTTTTCACTTGTGTTAATGATTGGTCTGGTTTCAGCTCACTGCAACCTTTGACTCCCAAGCTCAAGTGATTCTCCTGCCTCAGCCTCCTGAGTAGCCAGGATTACAGCCACTATGCCTGGCTAATTTTTGTATTTTTAGTAGAGATGAGGTTTTGCCATGTTGGCCAGGCTGGTCTCAAACTGCTGACCTCAAGTGATCCACCCACCTTGGCCTCCCAAGGTGCTGGGATTACAGGCATTAGCCACTGCACCTGGCCATAAGGCTTTTTCTCTATGAAAGTGAATCACCTATTGGTAGTTGACTGGGAAATTCTTGGATGTGATTATCAAATAGTAATGCTGAAATAAGATTTCAAGGAGCCATACACAGCAGTACCTTTTCAAAACTTTTTGGCAGAACAAAACATCTTGTGGCTCACCTGCCTGCTCTTTCTTTCCAGTACATAGTTGAACATAAATAATTAAAGTTTTTGGATTATGTGTCACTTTCCAGTCAGCAACAAAAATAACAAAAAGATGACCCTCTTGGTAACTACTTGTAGGCTAGATGGTATTTTAGAAGCACAGATAGTGACTGATTTAGTATTACATGCTAAAATGTATTCTGGCTCCACAGTTTCATGAATTATCAGATTCTTGTTTAATAATACAGCTAGAAAATCCTAATTCTTAAAAATAAACATTTATTGTTACATGCATATAATGAAAAAAAATCTGTAGTGAAGTTACAATTAATTTATAAGGATAATTTAATTCAAATGATTACATCTGTGTTTCCAGCTGAAATTATTCTATGGGTAGGAATTATATATATATATGTTTTGAGATGGAGTCTTACTCTGTCATCCAGGCTGGAGTGCAGTGGTGTTATCTCAGCTCAGCTCACTGCAGTCTCGACCTCCTGAGCTCAAGTGATCCTCCCACCTCAGCTTTCCAAGTAGCTGGGACTACAGGCGTGTGCCACCATGCCCAACTAATTTTTGTATTTTTGCAGAGACAGGATTTTACCATGTTGCCCAGGCTGGTCTAGAACTCCTAGACTCAAGTGATCCACCTGCCTTGGCCTCCCAAAGGGCTGGGATTATAGGCGTGATCCGGACCACAGCGCCTGGCTGGTAATTATATTCTTAACCAGTCCTGCCTCTTGGGAGAAAAAATGTACTTAATATGCAAATTGTCTCTATTTTCTTATTCATTCTCAGTATTTCCTATTGCCTTCCCCATTTCATTTTTTTCTCTTTAACACATGTTATCTAACATAACACCTATTTTTACTTCCTTGGCCTCTTTGTAGCCCAACTTCCCCACTAACTGTGTGCTGCATAGTGGCACGCATTCTGATTCTTGTGCCCACTGCTGCATCCTCAGTGCCTAGACGAGTTCCTGAGAATATGAAGTGTCCAATAAATATTGATCAAATAAATTAGTGTTCATGATGCCTCTGTGCTTCCTTAATTCCTCTCTTCATATCCATTACTCCTGACAAAACTCATTACTGCTAACCCAATCCGAAAAGCTCCAAATGAAAGCTTTCCCAATATGATAAATACCTATCTCAAACAAAAAAACAGCTTTAAGCTTAATGGGAAACATTAATTTAGACTGATGTAAGAATTAAGATAAGAAATGCCTACTATCACTGTTGTCTGGAGGTACTAGGTCTAAATATTAGAAAAGAAGAGGCAAGTTACTATGTGGAAATAAAATGATTATGTACTTGTAAAACACTATCAAGAGAATTAAATGACACTACAGGTTGCAAAATGGCTATAAAATTAATCTTTTTTTTTGTGAGACAGGGTCTCACTCCATCGTCCAGGCTGGAGTGCAGTAGCATGTTCACAGCTTACTGCAACCTCCTGGGTTCAGGTGATCCTCCCACCTCAGTCTCCTGTGTAGCTGGGACAACAGGCACATGCCACCATGCCTGGCCAATTTTTTTGTAGAGATGAGATTTTGCCATGTTGCCCAGGCTAGTCTCAAACTCCTAGGCTCAAGAAATCTGCCCACCTTGGCCTCCCTAAGTGCTGGGATTTCAGGTGTGCATGGCCCTAAAAACAATCTTTTCTACATGCAAGATATCTTTTCTAAATGCACTTATAAAATAGACAAATAATATCCCACTTACTATATCAGTCGAAATATTTAAAACATCTAAGTTTACTATGAATAATATGAAGAAAACTTTAAAACTACTGAAATAAAATATGTAAGTGGAAAGACATATTTTGTTCTTATATCAAAAGGACATAGATTATAAAGATGTAAATTCTCCCTAATTTAATTTACATGATCAATGCATTCTCAATGAAATGTCGAGTAATTTTGTGAAATTTGACCAAACGATACAAAATTCATATAGAGAAATAAATATGAAAGACTACAAAGAAACGTGAAGAAAAATGGTGAGAAGGGACTACTACTTCGATCAGATACTGAGATATAAAGCTACAGTCACTAAAATAGCCTGATATTAATGCTTTAACAGAACAATATACTGGAATAAAGAGTAGAGAAACAGAAACACAAGCAAATACATATGGTAACCTAGGGGAAGATAAAGGCAGAGAAAGTGGACTTCAGTAAATGATGAAAGGTAGGCTAAAATCTATCTGGAAATCAAAGCAAAAGCAGATTCTTATTGCATTTCTTACACTAAAATGATGGTTAGATGGATTAAAAATGTAAATGCCAAAAAAATTCTTAAAAGAAAACAGAGTGTGGAAAGACATAAAGCCCAGAACCATAAAGGAAACAACTGATAAAAATAACTGCATAAAAATTTTAAAACTTCCTCATAATTAAAAAAAATAAAGTTCAAAGGCATCTTACAAACTGGAAAAAAGACTGTCAATACATATGACAAAGACCTAGTTTCCTTAATTTACAAAGCCCTTTTAAAATAATCCATTAGTAAATGATATGAATGCATTACAGAACAGGCACATTACAGAAACACAGAAAACCAAGAATTATATAAAAAGATGTTCAAGCTTACTCTTAATGAAATGCAAATTAAAACAATTAGATTCCATTTTTAATCTACCAGAATGGCAAAAATTAAAGAATCAGGTAAAACATATTATTGTTATTATAACTATGATGAATAATAATACTGATAATGCATAGTAGAAAAAATAATAAAGCTATTTCTGTATGTGTAGATATGTAAAGCTCCCCAAGATACATTCATTTCCCAAACAATGTCTACATGTTGTTTATTATCTTCCATAAAAAAAAAAGAGTTATACTCTCATTTTTAAGATTTAAGACTTTCCTTTGGTACAGTGGTAGGCTGAATAATGGTCCCCTAAGGATGTCCATGCCCTAATCCCTAGAACTTGTGTTACTATATATAGCAAAAGGGACTTTGCAGATGTGATCAATTTCAGGTCTTGAGGTGGAAAGATTATCCTGATTTATCCCAGATTATCCATGTGGACCTAATGTAATCACATGGGCCTGTCTAAAAAGGACACAGGAGGGGTCAGAATGAGAAGGCTCTGTGATGACAGAAGCAGAGTCGGAGGGAGAAGATGCTATGCTGCTGGCTTTCAAGATGGAAGAAGGAATCACATGCCACAGAATACAAGCTTTTCTAGAAGTTAGAAAAGGGAAGGGAATGGATCCTCCCTGGATCCTCTAGAAGGAATCAGTCCTGCTGACATCCTAATTTTAGCCCCTTAAGACTCCTTTCAGACCTCTGACCTCCAGAGCTGCAAGAAAATAAATTTGTTTTAAACCAATGAGTTTGTGATAATTTGTTATAGCAGCAATACAGAACTAATACAGGTACCTTGAAAAGCATCACACATTAAAATGAGACTAAAAGCAGGCTATTAAATGCAAATGAAAGGCACTGTTATAAATTTCAAGAAGTCAGAGAAGATGGTGAGTTCAAATGTTTTTGGAAAATACCTTAATGGTTCCAGAAATGAGCTTGCTTTATCTTGTATTGGACTTTATCTAGGAAAAAGATGACCAACCCGGGAGAGCTGGTGGGATTGTTTGCTTTGGAAAAATGAGCTGGAAAAAATAGCAGACCCTCCCATAAACACTCCATGCAGATTTTTTTTTTTTTTTTTTTTTAAAGGAGGTGGTTTTCCTGTAGAGGCAATGGCAGAGGCATGCCTGAAGGCTGAGAAAGCAAAGTGAAGTAGTTGTAAGGGGAAGGAGTGACAAAGAGGCATCACGAAGCTGGCAAAGGTAGGAAATTAATTAGAGCTAACAAGTTAACTTTAGAAATAAGTAAATATATTTAGAATCATGGGGTCAAATTTCTTACTGTCTGAGAGAGGGAAGGCTGGGAAGAACCCTGAAGTGCTGGATTAGAATGAGAAACGCTAGGTTCAAATACATACATACACACACACACACACACACACACACACACACACACACACGAGGAGGTATATACAGTTACAGATCTATGTGTGTATATATATCTATAAATGTATGTACATGTGTATGTGTATTTTTCCCCTAGCTTTGCACTCTGAGAGGGCCTAGAAGCAATGACACTCGAGAAACAATGAGTACGCTGTGCACCATTCTCCACTAAATACCATTCTCTGCTATAATGAATCAGGGTTCCTTGGAGAAGTGGATGATGCTAAGCCCTGAGGCAGGCAAAGAGAAGGTAGGCTGGTGCACATCCAAAGGGCACAGAAGCCAGCTTTAAGAAGCTCCCACTAGTCAAAGATAGGGCAATTTGAATATCAATACCGATAAGGAGAGTACACCAGCCTGGGCAACATAGGGAGATACTCTCTATTAAAACAAATTAGCTGGGTATGGTGGTGCACATCTATGGCCCCAGCTACTTGGGAGGTTGAGGCTGCAGTGAGTTGTGATCATGCCAACACTGCACTCCAGCTTGGGCAAGAGTGAGGCCCTGTCTCAAAAAAACAAAACAAAATGGGGTTTACCATGTCAGAGTATCTCTTCCCAAAGTACTAATCAAATGCAAAGGGAAAACGGGTGACTGTGGAGAAGAAACCTGGCAGATATGTGCTTGAACGGGTAGTCAAGGTTCACGTCACCAGTGGGACAGGTGACTTTCATGAGTGTCCATGGGCAGTTTAGAAGACCACAGCACCATTTCTGTGGTCTTGTAGCCACGAGTACAGCCTGTCTGGTTAGAAAAAAACATCAGCCAGACTCAAGTTTAGGGTCTTCCTATTAAATGAAAAGCCTCAACTCTAAAACTCTTTGACAAAAATGTTAAATGAATAGAAAAGCTCTTCCCTAAGCTTATAAATCTGGTATCATTTAGCTAAGATAATCAGTACCTTACGGTTTTCAAGAACATTATTTCAAACACTTTATCTACTTTTAAGATTACGTGTCCCAATTTTTTGCTTCAGAAATTTTGCCGGTAATTCTAAACACTGACAAAGGGAATTTATGATTCTTAACACTGACTGGCCTGGCACTGTGGCTCACACCTGTAATCCCAGCACTCTGGGAGGCTGAGGTGGGCGGCTTGAGCCCAGGAGCTTGAGAATAGCCTGGGCAACATGGCAAGACTCCATTCCTAAAAAAAAAAAAAAAAAAAAAAAAAAAAAAATTAGCTGGTTGTGATAGTCCCAACTACTCAGGAGGCTGAGCCCAGGAAGTCAAGGCTGCACTGATGCAGTGAGCTGTGATCGCACAACTACATTCCAGCCTGGGCAATGGAATGGGACCCTGTTTCAAAACTAAAACAAACAAACAAAAAAACACTGATTGAGAGGCAGTATACTAGAAGGAGAAAAAAGATATGTTCCCAGTTCTGCCAATACAACTAGCTGTTAGGCCTCAAATGTCTAAGGCAAGAAATTAGCTGATTTCTCAATGACATCTAAGGTCCAGTCTAGCACTAAAATCCATAAATGAAACATACCTATATATATCATATATTTCAAGTTTATTTGATAACATGAAAATGTGCCACATTCAAAGTCTGGGTGGTTACAGACTAGCTAGGCTATGTAGGTTTTGGTAATTTAACAATTTCATATATTTTTAGACAAATGTTTGAATTCACTACTGGATTGACACCCCAGTCACCTTCAGGATAATAACCCATGCCTCTCTACTTCCACCAAGTGGTGGCAAATGCAATGTGCTGCCCTGAGTACAGGGCTGCAGATCTTTACAGAAGTATCCATTTTCAGCTGCCCTGCAACAACATTCTTTTGAATTTTCAGTTTGCTTGATTATTTTACTAGGATTTTCAGTCTATTTTAATATTAATAGAATTGTACTAAAACACATGGTGCTTAGAATCTCTTACACATTAGAATGTTCATTTCATTCATTCTTTCAACAGACATTTGAGTGCTTGCTATGTGTCAGGCACTATGTGGGGTGTGGAGATACAATGATGAACACAAACAGCAAGTGTTTCTGTCTTTGTGGGACTTATGTCAGTCATGAACTAATCACAATAGTGACTGTCCCAAGTGTCTTCAAGGAAAGAGATACAACTCTTTGTGAAGATGAAGAAACCTGCTCCTGACAGTGATGGGAAGTAATTCCTACAGAAGTACTGTCTGAGTTGAGATAGGAAGGGTCAGTGGGAACCAACTAGGCAAGAGAGGATGAGAAGGAGGAGGGAAAAACACTGCAGAGAGAAAAGACACTGCCAAGGCCTGGTGGGTGGATGAGGCCCATGTGGCTGAAGCCCAGAGACAGGGGCCAGTGGTTTCATATGAGTCTTGAGAAGCAAACAGAGGTGAGCAGCTGCAGGGCTTTGCAAAGGTGTGTTGATGATTTGGATCATTAATCCAAGAGCAATGGGAAGCTCGTGGTAAGCAAAAGAGGGAGGCGGGGAGGGGTGGCATAATCAGCTCTGCTTTCTGAAGAGGTTACTCTGGCTGCAGGGTGAAGAAGAATCGAAAAAAGCCAGAAGAGATGTGGGGAGACCAGGTGGTACAGGACTGCAGGAGGCTGAAGGTGTCAGCGACAATGAAGAGACGTGAAAGATGCCCAGGAAACAACCCCACCTGGGCTTAACAAGTCACTGGGTGTTGGGGTGTGGTAAGAGTCAAGGAGGAATCCTAGGTACAATGGAAGAGGTCCCAGTTGGGATTGGGAAGTGGGACTGTTTGGTCTTGTGCATGTGGAATTGGAGGAGACTGAGTGGCATTAAGATACATTGTCATGCAACTAGCTGAAGGGGTTAAGTTGGAGAAAAGCAGGAGAAAAGAGCACATGGCTAGCACTTAAAGCTGTGTGCGTGAATCCATGTCTTGTGCTAGATGAAGGGGCACAACGGAGAACAAAATGGGAACAGACGCTGAGCTTTGAGGATCTCTAATATTAAGGAGCTTGGGAGAGGGGAGTGAGCCAGAATGGCAGCAGGAAAAGCAGAAAAGTTGGGGGGGGCGGTCACAGAAGCCAAGGGAGGACAGTGTTTCTTGAGTGAAATGGGGGTGGCAGTTTCAAATGCCACTGAGACACTGAGCAAGATGAGGCCTGGAAATGCCTCACTACTGGCTTTTGTTTTAGCAGAGATAAAGAGGGAAGCCAGACCAGCTGAGGAGTGAGAGACAAATAATAGGCATTGAATATGGCAGTTCTTTAAAGTTTGCCTGTCGACAAGGGTAAGGGATTGGAAGATAACCGGAAACTGAAGGGGAATGTGGGGTCAAAGGAGATTCTTTTCTTCTCTTTTGTGAGGAGACTTGGACATGCGTAAAAGCCATGGCAAAGGACCAGCTGAGATGGAATAGGTGATCATACAGGAGAGGGAATGGATAGCCGACAGTGTAGAGTTTTTGGCAAGTGGAAAGTGATGCGATCCAATGCCGGGAGAGGGAGTGGCCTTGGTTAGGAGGAGGAAGGTAGGAACAGATCTAAGTAAGGCTTGCCGTTTAGGCAGCTGAAGAATGAGGGGATTCCCATGTGACAGCTTTAAGTTTCCCTATGAAGTGATGGCACAAAGGCTTGGTGGGAGATCAAATCTGAATAAAATGGTCACTTACAAAGTGCAATCTCCTATAGACCCTCAGCTAACTGCGGCAGTCCTACTCTGTTACTTTGGTTAATTGAGGTTTTACTTGATGGTAAAAGAGAAAAGACGGGGCTAGGAATTTAAGGGATTGGCAAGGGTACAGGTATGTAGGGACCTTAGCTCCTTGAGGGCAGGGACGTGTCAGATTGATCGAGATATCAGCATCCAGGTACTTACTATCAAAACGATCTGCATACGGACGATCATTTGTCTCCGTCTCGGTTTGCCTCTTTTGGTGCTCCTCTGAAAAATAAGAAAAGGAAGAGCTTAAACTCCTACATGACTCCCTTCTTTGCACTGGGAAGAAGGCTCTGGATTCTTTTGTTCTTCAGGAGTCCCGTGTAAAGCTCTTGCCATAGTTCTGTTCTAGGGGCACTGCTATATTTATATCTAACAAAACTAAAGAGCGTCTTTACGTTTTTAGCTTGTTAGCAGGATGATGCTTATGTAGCCTTGTTTATCTGGCTTAAAAGTTGCAATTTGCAAAATACACACTGAAAATACTGCACTTTTATTTACGGAAATGGTAAAATTTATATAATCCTTAAAAAAAACTTATATGAAATAACAGAGAAAGGGGGAATAGCATGAAGACTGTCATGCACAAGTGGGGGAAGGGCATACTCACGGAAACCAATTAGGAATCAAGTAAAATAATCCAGGCACCAAATGATGGGGGCCTGGGCCAAGGTGGTGACAGTGGGGTTTGAGAGAAATGGTAGAATTGTGAATCTATTCTGGGTACATTTTGAAGGAAGTGCTGACAGACTGAAGGTGAGGAAGAGAAAAACAGGACTCAAGCAGGATGCAAGGCTCGGGCAACTGGAGGATGGAATTTCCAGTAACGAGGGTGTGTTACGAGTGTGGGAGGACAGGCTTGGCCTGGGGAATTATTGAGAGCTATCTTGGACGAGCTGCGTTTGAGATGCCGTAGACATCGAAGTAGGGATGTGGCAGGCAGCTGAATGCAGGGTCTAGTGTTCCGGGGAGGGGCGAGGGCTGGAGATGCACACTTAGGGCTCACTGGCATTCAGATAGGCTTTGAGTGCATGAGACTGGATGAGTTCATCCATGGAGTGAGTGTACACAGAAAAAAGGCTCAAGCTCACATTCAGCTGTGAAAAAAATTGGTCTCTGAAAAAAGTTAACCGCTGGCTTAAGTGTGGCAATGAAACGTTAAACGTTGAAACGCTGAGGGGAAGGTGTGGACAAACAGCCCCGAGGCTGGGTGAGTGGGAGACAAACACAGAGGAGACACTTCAAAAGATTTAGATTCCTACGAGATAGGGAGATGTCAGCGCTAAGGTTTGAAACAAAACAAAACAAAACAAAACAAAACAAACAAAACAAAACAAAACAAAACAAAACAAAACAACAAAACAAAACAAAACAAAACAGCAACTAAGCAGAAGCAAAACCGGAGGTCTAAGATTCAGAGAGAAAAACCCGAAAGCCCGTCGGTGGGGCGGCGATGAGATCGCCTCTGCCCTCTCGCGGGACTTAGGCGCGGCTCCGGGGACGCTCGGTCACCTCGGCCCAGGCCGTCCCCCGGCCCAGCGGGCCTGAGAGGGCGTGTGTCCCAGGGGCGCCCGGTCACTGCCGAGCCAAGGCGGTTGGTCCTCACAAGACCGCGTCGCGTTGCTAGGGAAACCCACGCGCGGGGCCTCCTGGGAAGGAGGCCTGCTGGGGGCTGGCGCGCGCATGCGTACTCGGGTCGCAGACGCCGCGGCAGGCAGGGGCGTCTTGGGGCTGGAGGTCAGCGTGGCCTCGCGTTTTTCTTCGGTGGAAGAAGTGAGTTGCTTGTGTAGACGTCTGTAAACGAACCTCCTGTTGTCCCCGCTCGGGGCCGGGGACCGTGCATTCCCCCTTGGCCCCACCGGGAAAGAGGGAGCCTGTAGCTGCTTCACGCGCTCGGGCGCACTCTCGCCCTCTTAAGTCTGCGTGCCTTAGTTGGCTTGAGTCAGTGGTCCGCTGCCAGGCAGCAGGTGTAGACGCCTGGTCCACGCCTTAGAAGCAGGGGACTGAGAGCACCCTATTAACCCTTTAAGGCGGTTTTTTCCTTTGTAAAACAAAATCTCATGGCAAAAATAGGCATATTTGTCATAGAGAATTTAGAAATGTACAGGCAAGTACCAAGCAAAAGGAAAAATCACCTAGATGATGGAATTATAGGTGCTTTTTGATGACAGCAAAGGCATGTGGCATAATTTAGGAAGACTTACATTGTTTCCTTTTATTTCTTTACTTTTTTTTTTTCCTGTATCAAAGCCATGTTGAATATCCTTGCAGATGAATCTTTGAGGTTACCCCTGACTGTTTCCTTAGGATAAATTCCTACACATGAGGTTGCAGGGCCAAAGCATATGCTCACTTTGAGTCTTGTTTGAGACAGTCTCACTCTGTCGCCCAGGCTGGAGTGCAGTGGCGTGATCTTGGCTCACTGCAACCTCTGCCTCCGGGGTTCAAGCGATTCTTTTGCCTCAGCCTCCCAAGTAGCTGGGACTACAGGCACCTGCTACCACGCCCAGCTAAGTTTTGTATTTTTAGTAGAGACACCGTTTCACCGTGTTGGCCAGGATGGTCTCAAACTCTTGACTTTCTGATCTGCCTGCCTTGGCCTCTCAAAGTGCTGAGATTACAGGCGTGAGCCACTGCACGCGGCCCACTTTGAGGCTTTCTAAAGGTGGAGGGAAACTGCCTTCCAGCAAGTGTCCCAGTCCTTGGCCCACATTGGAGATTCTCTCTTAAAATTTTTTTCCCATTTTGTCAAAAATTGGCATCTTTAATTGTATTCACTTCTTGGTCAGTAGGAATAATAGACTTTTTTCCTTGTCTTTAGTGCCATTTGTCCTTATATTGTGATTTGCATTTTCCTGTCCTTTGTCAATTTTAAAACTTGGCATTCATCTTTGTAAAAATTGGTTTTGTAAGAACTTTAGATGCTTGAAAACTTGGCTTGTGATATACATTGCAAGTATTTCCTCAGTTTGTCAGTTACCTCTAATATTATTTACAATTTATTTTGGTGTTTGTGTAGAGTCAAGCTTATTACATTTTTCTTTATAGTTTCTGCATTTGGTTTTTATATAAAAGGAGAAATGGGTGTTTTTTTTCAAATTGATTTTAATCCTGCAGTGGTAGAAGTGGTTTAGGACAAAACTTTTTATATCACCATTTCTTCCTCTAGAAATGCATGGCTCAACCCGAGTTTTGGGGGGCTGTGCATTTCTAGAACTCCTTAGGTAAGGAGTTACCCATATAACATGGGTGCTGGTTGTTTTGCTGGTGGTGGTGGGTGGGGCAACATTCTCAGGTAGGCAAACATTAGACAAGTGTCGCCCTAAACTTGACATTCCTGGAAAGATGGGCTGATGCTTGGTGGCTGGTGTTGGTCCCATGACAGTAACAAGAGCGGAGGTTTGCTGTTGAGGGACCATCTAACCCTGGTGCTCAGGACTGGAGGAACTGAAAGGTAGAGGTTCTTTAGAATGGTTTCCTCCTCTTTTCTACCAGCTTTTCCCAGTCTGTAGACATGATAAGATCACTCTGCAAACCTGCCCTTGAATCTTTCTGTTGTAACTGAATAGGGTTTTGTTTTTGTTTTTTTTCTGAGATGTATCACTCTGTCGCCCAGGCTGGAGTGCAGTGGCATGATCTCAGCTCACCACAACCTCTACTTCCTGGGTTCAAGCAATTCTCCTGCATCAGCTTCCTGAGTAGCTAGGATTACAGGTGTGAGCCACAATACTGGCTAATTCTTTTTGTATTTTGAGTAGAGACAAGGTTTCACCATGTTGGTCAGGCTGGTCTTGAACTGTTGACCTCAAGTGATCCACCCGCCTCGGACTCCCAAAGTGTTGGGATTTCAGGCATGAGCCACTGTGCCCAGCCTTTACTTTTGCTTTTGAAGGGTGTTCTTTTCTGCGTATACAATGGAAGGAGAAGAGCCATTGCCTTTCGCTATTCTGGTGGTCATCTCCATCATGCTTCATAATAAACGTAGCCTTTATCCCTCTATATGAGGTTCTTAAGTTCCTAGGGATGCTGCTACAGGTGTTACAGGTTACCATGAACTTGGGAGCTTAGAACACTAGAACTTGATCCTCTCACATTTCTGGAGGTCGGAAGTATGAAACCAAGTTGTCTGAAAGTCCATGTTTCCTCTGAAGGCTCTTAGGGAGAATCCTTGGACTCTTCCAGCTTCTGGTCGCTCCTGCTAGTCCTTGGCTTGTGGCAACACCACTCCAGTTTCTGCTTCCATCTTCACAGGGTGTTCTTCTCTGTGTCTCTCTATCTTCTCATAAGGAGAACCAGTCATTGGACTTAGGGCCCACCCTAAATCCAGGATGATTTAATCACAAGACCCCCCACCCCCACAACTGATTACATCTGTAAAGACCCTACAGATTATATCTGTAAATACCCTCAGGTTACATGCTGAAGTTTTGGGTGAACATGAATTTTGGGGAACAATATTCAATCCACTAAAGTTATTGTGGTAATCATTCCCATCATTCTACATAATAAACACATGTCTTTATTTGTCATTTTAGGTTATTTGTAAAGTTATGTAAATCAAAACATATAATCTGGTATCATTTATCATAAGATCATCTAGGGGTCTCTGTGACGTTTGTAACCTGTATCTCAGGTCTTTAAATCAAAACTAGTTAAATCAAAAAGTGCTGTTATTTGACTTGTTAAAATATAATCCAACAGAGGGACAAAATGAACTCCTCGTTCCTAAAATGGGATGCACCAAAAACAGAATGTCACAGCTAGCAGGATGAGGGGCTAGTTACATATTTTTGCGTTATTAATTGCTATTGAGGAGAAACCAGCTTCAAAAAAGCATTACCAACACAAATTCAGCTAGAAAATTTCCAACTGACCCTGCTAGACTGCCTGATCCTAGCCAACAGAAACATTCCCTCCCTCCTTCCCTGCACCACAGCAATGCCTTATGGTCCTACTACAACTCCATTTGAACAAAGGACTCGCCTTTTTTTTGTTGTTGTTTGAGATGGAGTCTTGCTCTGTCACCAGGCTTGAGTGCAGTGGCACAATCTCAGCTCACCGCAACTTCCACTTCCTGGGTTCAAGTGATTCTCCTGCCTCAGCCTCCTAAGTAGCTGGAACTGCAGGCGTGTGCCACAACACTCGGCTACTTTTTGTATTTTTAGTAGAGATAGAGTTTCCCCATGTTGGCCAGGATGTTCTTGATCTCTTGACCTCATGATCCGCCCACCTTGGGCTCCCAAAGTACTGAGATTAAGGCGTGAGCCACTGTGCCCAGCCAGGACTGGTCTTATAAACATTATTGATAAACAACTGCAGACCTTGAGCCAATGTCCACCAGCTTATAGAAATTGCACATAAAATGTCTTTGTGCCCTATAGTTCACAATAGGGTTGATGTAAAGAGCTGAATTCCAGCTCATTTTAATGCTGGAACTCCACGCCAAAGTGAACATGGAATGTATGATACATATATGTTTATCCACTACACACATGCCTGAATTTCCTCATAAATATTAATAGATCCTCTGCAACCCTGCTCACTCTGTAAGACACAGATGCCAGCTCGCTCCACCCTTCTGCAGTGTGTGCATTTTTGGTTTTTCCTGTAAGCTGCATTCCCCAATCTGCAGGTTGTATCTCCCTCTAAAAATAAAGTCTCCTTTCCTTCCTCCGTGGATCACCTGGTCTTTGTGAACAGACGTAAACAGCAAGCACTGGAGATGTTGGATGGTTGGCCACCTGCATCTTCACTAAATTATCCAACTTCTTTCTGAAATGGATTTTGTAAGTCAGGGGTTGATTGAGCTTTATTTTAAGATGCATTCGGAATGTTCGATATTCATGTTAATTATGTTGAAGCTCATTAGTGTCAGTATAATACATTAGAAGGAATCTTTTAGCTGGAGTTTTCAGATTTTTAATTTATGCATTTTTATGCTATTTTGGAAAGAATAAGCTTAAAAAATTCACAGTGAAAAAAGGGAGGACTAGGAATTTGAGGGTAGCATCTCAGGAGCTTCTCTTGTGGTGTGGATCAAAATGGGTGGGGCTCAAGTCTTGGATACACCATTTCCGTTACTGTCATCACTAGTTCTATATCCTCATGGTGAGTAGGGAGAATAATGGAACACAGTTTTAGGGTTCTTGTATAGGTTAAGGGGGTGGTTTATGCAAAGCGCCTAGAGCAGATATGGCACATGGATAACACCTACACTTTGTTAGCTGTTATTTCAGTAGGAAATTAATTTCTTCCCAGGGTTTGCAGATGGAAGAGGTGTCATTATTGAGGGAAGTCTTCACCTGATGTGATTGATCAAGGGACGCATATTCTCTAGAGTTCATGAGAATCCAGCTACAGTTTATGTTACTAACTTACAAAGTCATTCGCAAATATGCCCCCACTTTCTTCAAGAATATTTGGAGGAATGTAGCATGCTCATGTGGCAGACTTTAAGGTGTGACAGTATATAATTGTCTGTATGGAAAAATAGCACGTGCTGTAGAAATTTTGAAAATACAGAAAAGAGTAAAAATTAAACTGATCTGTAATCCCTTGGTGTACTTTAAAATATTTAATTCTTCTGACTTAAATTTGGGAAACCATTAATCATCTTCAGCAAGGACGTTATTTTTGGAGCAGCTAACTTTGCATGTTGAAGCCAAAAGTTAACTTTTGGTAGTCATCTCAATTATTCGTTGTGATGTAGAGGCACTGAAGCTGTATTCCGGGAACTGGGATATTCCAGGGACTGGGGTTTCCTTTCTCATTGTAGACACCTACCTGAGGGGGCGAGAAACATGCCTCTGGGGCTCTGGGACTCAGGTGAAGGGCGAGTACGGAAGCCTGGGAGATTTCTCTCTGCTCCAGAACATCAGTGCCACTCAGTCCATGATAAGCAGCATGGGATTTTAAAAAGGGAGCGGGAGAACAGAGAGAGACTAAGAGTCTCAGTTATCCAAGAGGGCTAAAGATTCCCCAAGTACTTCTTGAAAAACTAGCCCTTTGTCCCTGATGCCCTTGATCTTGATTCTGAAATCTATCAGAAGAATTTGGGTAGCTAGCGTTTGGGCTTCTTTGCTAGATTTTGTATTCCTTTAATTGTATGTGTTTGGTTGGTTGGCTTTGTTTTGTTTTGGAGATGGGGTCTTGCTCTGTTACCCAGGCTGGAGTGTAGTGGGTGTGATCATAGCTCACTGCAGCTTCAAACTCCTGGCTAAAGGGCTCAAGTGATCTTTCCATCTCAGCTTTCCAAGTAGCTGGAAATACAGATACAGGCTCCTACCACCACATCAGGCTGTTTTGGTAGTTGTTGTTGGTAAAGTTGCACCTCACTATATTGCCCAGATTGGTCTCGAACTTCTGGGCTCAAGCAATCCTCCTGCCTTGACCTTCCAAAGTGTTGGGATTACAGACATGAGATACCACCCCTGGCCCTCTTCTAACTTTTAACACAATTCAAAGTACCTATATAAACATTAAAATGTATAAACACAAATACATATACATATATATGTATATAAACACAAAGTATCTATGTAAACAAAGAGCCTATTATACACAGATCATTTAGTTGTTTTCCAAGGACTTTAAAATAGTTAATAAACTTGAGGTCAGTGACAAGTAAATAAAATAGACAGTTCTCTTGTTGCACTCATGAGTATTGACAAGCTAGCGGATCATTCCCTGCCTCCGTGGATGTCAGTGAAACCTTAGCTGGCCCATGGCTGGTCAGTTTCTGTTCTTTAGGAGACACAGGTGGGAAAGAGAGAACACTGGAAACACTCCACTCCACAAAGGATTTCTATTGTATGACAGTTTACTTAAAAAATTGTTTTAACCTGCCAGGAAAAAGAAGAAAAACAAGTCGCTGCTTGCTTTTGCTTGCTCCGTGGCTATTCCGACACTTCCAATTTATTCATTTGCCAAAAGCCCTGTAAATCCAGCCTCCTCCTGGACTGAGGTGGTATTTTCTGGGCTTTTCCAGCTCTCAAGAGCTCCTCCCTCACTTCTTTCCCCTCCTGCTGCTCTGTTACTGGGGACCCCACCTCCCTTTGCCCCAAGGCATCTCTGCACAGGTCTCCGATTGGTGCACAGCATAGCCTGGCCTTTTAGGGACTGCTGTCAGGCATTTAAAGTGATAGGGAAAGGGTCCAGTGGCTGCTTTTATCAACCAATCAAATATTTTCCTGACAGATCCCAAAATATTCCTGGGCCAATGGAGGGGGAAGCCCAAGATGCCTCTGCTGCTCCTTGGAGAGACAGAGCCACTTAAGTTGGAGTGGGAGGGCAGGAGCTCAGTGGAGCCCTGGGCTGCCGCCAGCCTGGACCTGGCACTTGCTCGCCTGTGTCACTGTCAGGATTTGTCTAGCGGCGCATTCCCTAACAGGGGTGTGTTGGGGGGAGTCCTCTTTCCAACTGTCGAAATGGTTATCAAAGTGTTTGTTGCTACATCTTCTGGGTCCATAGCGGTAGGTGTCTGGTGGACTCTTTCTTCCTATACTCTTTTCTGAATAACTCAGGGTTGGAAGTATGGCCACTGTTGGCCTTCACTTTCTTTTTTGCGTGTAGTCAGCTGTGGCTCTGCAATTAGTATGTGCGCCCTTTGCTTTCTGCGTTTGATTTCATAGTGTTGAAAAAGCATGGAAAAGGTGTAATCTGGATGGTTGGGTGTGAAAAGGGATTCGAGGAAGGAGGTGTGCTTGATGCTAGAGTTTTTAATATGTGATTTGTGTGAATATTACAGAATCAGGGACTTTTTTGCATGTGTTTCTGCCATTCATTCTGCAAGATTTAAACTAATTTAAAATTGCAAATAAATGGCACTTTATGTAACACTATTTGGAGCGGATGATGAACCAGATTGTTAAAATGACTCTGGGGTGTAATCACTTGTTTATGCCGTGTAATGATGTAATCATACCGAAAGTGTGAAGTTAGCATGTGTAATATATTGTTTGAGGAAAGTGATGTCACAGTGACCAGAGCAAACGTCTCTAAGGCCACAGTTATAAACACTCCAGGCATTCAGATGGCCCCAAAATAGGACCTAAAAGCTGACTTCCGTAATAGTGCTTTGTCTAATTTTCTTATGACCATCCACCTTTTCAATTCTGGCCTTTGTTCTGTGCAGGCTAGACCTGCTGTAAGAAATAGGGGCGATGAAGTGACACATTTCTTCTTGGAAATGGATCAGACTTTGATTGTAGGTTTGAACCTGTAGTGTCTGTCTGTCTGGGACTGATATTTTGACCAGCATTTTAGCAGAAATTAGGAAGACTGTGGAGAGAAAAAACAGTTTTATTAATCCCAAGAGTTAGAGACCAGCAAAGCGGCTGTTTCCTTTTATATCTAGTTTCTGAGGGATCTCAGATTTCAGTTCAGATTTCAGCAGCCAGAGATGATACCCAGAGTAAGCCGTTGGCTGGGGTGACAGCCCCAGTGACAGCCGCTGAGTGCCACCACTCCCAGCCCCGAAAGTTCATGAGGTTTCCAGAGAGGGTGAGAAGAAAACAAGAGAAAATAGGTTGGCCGTCCCGTCTGCTAAGCACAACTAATCAGCGATTATTTTACTGATCTCTAGAACAAGTTAACCGAAAAAAGATGAGGACAGATGTGAAACTCTGCAAAATCTTTTGTGGCTGTTGATGACTGCTGAAACTTTCAGTTTATCTGGAAGGAGTGCATTTTTTGACTATTTGGATAAAAAATATTTTTTGGGGGGAGCGGAAATGGCTTTGGTGGGTTTTAAATATATTGTTGACGCTCATGGCTGAAAACTTCACCTCTTACCTGCCAATCCTCCATACAGTCTATAGACCTGGTCTATGTATTCTTCAGGGACAATGAATATGTGAATGAATTTTTCAGGTTTATTTGATGTCCTGTGTTCTTGAAGTTTGGGTCCATAATTTAGTTAGCTTCAGATGACCTGGAGAGGCAACATTCATCCCAGGGTCTTAGAAAAGCCAAGTTAATTTTGGTTCTCTAAGCAAATGTTTCAATGATGCTTGTATCTGTGTGACCTTGGGAGAGTTATTTCACCTTGTTAAGCCTCAATTTCCTTGTCTGTAAAATGAGGATAAGAATAGTGCCTACCTCATAGTGTTGTCATGAGGACTGATGGAATGACGTGCTTGGGTGCCCCTCGTGGTGTCGAGTGCTTATCAGCACTCAAGAAATGCTCCAATTATTAGTGAATGTTATTTATACTTACTGGCTACTATTAGTTAATATTAGTTGCTACTATAATTGTTATTAGTTACTATTAATGAATATTAATTAGGATTTCAGTTATGATTATTAGTTACTATAATTATTAGCTAATATTATTTAGTAGATCGGGGTCTATGATATGTAAGAAGAATTTTCCAGAACCACATAAATGGGAGAATTTCTACCTTAGCCATAAGAATGAGAATTAATTATCCCTGTGGTATCAGTGCTAATGATTTTTCATGGGTAGGGGAATTCCACTCAAAAACCTCTTGGCAGGAAAACCCCAGAGTGGCTTCTTGTGCCCATGCTACTGTGTGACAGTTGGTCTGCCAAGCCTTTCCTACTTATTTCTTCAGCCTGTACATTTAAAAAATGGATTCTTGCCTGACACCTCATCAGCAAGGGCATTCTGACTTCTGTTGGATGAATGAAATAAATGAGAAAGGAAAAGCAAATTGTAATCTCCTTATGAGGAATTAAATATATGTAACTGTGTATTACATCTCGATTTTAATAGTTGATTCTAAAGAACTGTGGCACATTTTACCCACGTTCTGTATGGATTTGGGTTAAGAGACCCTGGGGAGCAGGAGAGGATATGTGACTTCTAGGACTCTCCTTTCTTCCAGAAGTCCACAGTGGGGCACAGGGGACAAAGGGAGAGAGGACAGTCCCTGTTGTCTCCAAGATACACAGCCCCTGGAACCAGTCTTTAAGGACAGACCCTCATGGTGTCTCTTGGGTTTCTCAGTCCTTTCTCCATCGTGATTGACAGTGTCAATATCATGGGAAAAATACTACTCTTGAATTAGATCAGTCTGAGTCTTGGAAAATTCATTAATTTATTGGAGGCTCAGCATTGTTATAAAATAGCTATCCAAATACCTACCTGGATAGCCTGTGTGACAATGTACGGGGATGGTGGCATGCTGCATGGTGCCTAACAGTGCAGGTTTTCAGCTTATGGCACGAAATGCTTTTCCATACATCATCTTCTTCAGTTCCCACCAAAGCCCCATGAAGAAGGCATTGTTACGTCTGGTTTGCAGACGAGGAAATTGGAGATCAGAGCCCTTGCTCAGACAGCAGCCTTCTAAGCTAGGACAGAAACACAGGTCGTCTCTGACTCAAATCCAGCATGCTTTATACCACAGTACAGTGATCTTAGTTGGAAAGTCTCCTAACTGTACAAGACAATAAATGAGAAGTGCCAAGTGAGTGGCATTAAGAGGCACTGCTGTCACATCACTCTGACACAGTCTAGTAGCTAACAGTGTCTGGGTGACTTTAGAACAGAGAACAATGCTTTCTTATAAGTAAATGTAATAGGATAGGGAAACAGAGCTCTCTGACTCTTCACTGAGGTCCCAAAGGCTCCAAACAATGACACACACCCTAAGTACCTCCAGATCCTGTAGAGCCACTACCCAGGACAGACAGTGCAGCCTGGGGGCCAGCATGGGCCATGGCACCCTGGAGGGTGGAGAAGGGGCAAAGGGGGAGAGGTGAAGAGTAGCAGTATGTCCATGCTGAGAACTGATGGGATGCTGTGCACATGCCTCCCTCTGGGCCATAAAGGGAAGGACTCTTCTGAGAGCTGATGCTGTGTTCCTGGGGTCAGCTCAGCAGGCGCTGTGAGGAGCTGTACTTTGCAGGCTCAGAGGGGCTCCTTGATCAGGGACCTCCCAATGGGGAGGACTTTGGAGGAGAGGGGCCCCATGCTAGAGTCAGGGCATTGAGGTGCAGCAAGATGACAGTGCTGACCAGATGAGCTCACATGCTCACTCCTCTCTTCCCTCCTCTGGCCTTGATCCTAAAACCCTTTTCTGCAGACTTCCAGCTCAGGCAGAACTCAAGTGCCCTGAATAGCCTGATGAGCAATGCACTGGGCCCTGTTTAAATGACTGGTGTTTGGGGGAGTACAGGGGGTAAATGGATTTCATTTTTCTTCTTCCTTTTCTCTTTTTTTTGAGGATGAGGGCTGAGAAACGGCACTTGACAGAATGCCATACATCCAACAGTCCCATATGGACCTGGATGCAATTGCTTGTCTCATGAGGCCTAATCGTCAGCATGGTCTTTGCCTCCCATTGTCTCCATCTCTTTTTGCCTTTCTAATAGAAGAAACATAAGTCAAGACTTTTGGAAATGTTTCTCATCGAATACAAAATTGTGGAATACCATATTACCCTTTTCCCATCCCATATCAAGTCCTGAGGCATGGTTGATAGAATGGAAATAATGTTGGTGAGGTGGCATGGACCTGGGCCCCTTGCCTCCCAGGCCGATTCGGGCTCCCAAGAAGATATCTTAGAAGGGATTGGAGAAAGAACAGACAGGGGTTTGGACCAAATAAAGGAGTTGCCTTCTGAATAGCTAATTAAAAGTAAAACTGCCTAAAATGAAGGCATCTCTACCCTTTGAAACAGCAAAGTGATCTCTGAAAAGATCTAAGGGAATAAGTACTTTATAAAATGGCAAGAATAGTTATGGACAAGTTGGAAAAGATGTATAGAGAATGTGATTGATTAAAATGACAATTTAGTCCAACAACCTGTCATCAGGTCTGATGGGATTTTGTAATGTTGAAAATTCAGCCGTGAAGCTGTGGAGTTTGGAGCAGTTTCCATGTGGAGGCCAGGCATCCACAGCACAGCTGTAGGAGGAGGCACCTCGGCAGGGAGAGGGCACCTCCTCCTTTTGTTCTCATAGGCAAGACCCTGGGGAATTGCTAGAATCCGTATGTGCCAGAAGTTTAAGAAAAATTCCACCATTCCACACCTTTCTGTGTATCTATATTTATTTGTCCATGCTTGCCCCAAACTGAAATATGTTTGTTGGCCTGAGTCTTACAGATTCAGTAAGTGTTGTATTGTAGCAAACAGAGCCTTTAATTTATTGATCTAATGTTTTTAGTTCCATAATCTTTTTTATATTCCTGGTACAAGTGTTAATTAAAATTAAATGTATGATTACCATTTATATAAGTTTATATGTGATTTATATACTTATTTACATAACATTTTATAGTAGTATATTGACTATATTAATTTTGTTTTAAAAATTAACATTTAGTAAATATAAAATTAAAAAAATTAAAAATTA
>PVKP010009098.1:0-69841 GCA_004027715.1 Plecturocebus donacophilus
GGGGGGGGGGGGGGGGGGGGGGGGGGGGGGGGGGGGGGGGGGGAGGTGCGGGGAGATAGCATGGGGAGAAATGCCAGATATAGGTGAAGGGGAGGAAGGCAACAAATTACACTGCCACAGGTGTACCTATGCAACAATATTGTATGTTCTTCACATGTACCCCAAAACCTAAAATGCAATAAAAAAAAAATGTAGATGGTTTGTACCTTTCACAAAAACCTTCTGGACTCTCAAGGAAAAGTTTATAAATATGTACAAAAAATAATGATTCAGGGCTTATAACAAACTGCTCCAATTAAAAAGAGAGGAATATCTATTTTGAATTGCAGAGTTTTTCTTTGAGACCTGTAATGAAATAGCTAGCGCATTAATGAAAATATTAATTTATGGCACTGTTTTGAAAATCAGGTTCCTTTTTGTTTTTCTTATATTAAAAAATTAGTAAATAGTAGTCAAGTAACATTTTTAAAAGATTATTTAAAAACACGGCATTCTCCTTTGCTTTAAATTCCAAGCTGCTCTGAAGTACAGTATTTGCTTCCTATCAAGCTGAATATGTCTAATTTATTTGTTGTTATCACTGCCATTGAAGCTCAATATCTTGGATCTTCCTGTAACAAAAGGTTCTATTGGTGTAAATAACTTGTTTCTGCTGTCTGACATACATAAAATCAGATTTACCATTAACAGATATGCAATTCCTTGGCAAGCTGCAATGGGAATGAAAAAGAAGAATCACAAAATAACCCAGGGAAGTTAAGTGGAGGTTAAATAAGCTGCTCTTTGCAGTGTCTAGTAACCTGATTCTGTGTGTAAACTACCACATGATTCATGACATTAATGGGTATACAGTGGTCAGCCAATGTTCTACAGTGCTCAGTTATGTTGATCAAAAGAATAATTTATTTTTGAGTTTCTCTATGCACATTGAAAATTGATCTTAGAGTTTTAAAGAGAAAAGCAAATAAAGAACATCAAGTCTTTCCTTTCTCTCAGGAAGCCTATTTCACAGTAACGAAAAAAATGCTTTCATCTTAGTTAAGCTTCATTATACTTTCAGCATACAGGTTAGCTTACTTTTGAAAGCAGGCTAATGTATTCTACAGTTTGTGACTGAATACAGAAACTCTCAATTTTCCAGCCATATTTCTCCTTGCTTCTTTTAGATTAGGATGAATCTAACTTTCCAAAATGTCTATAGTTTCTGCAGTGTTCCCAACTAATCAGGAAGAAGCCTCACTCCAAAAGATAAAAAATAAATAAATAAACAAATAAATATCTGGAGTCATTCCCTCTGTCCTTATTTCACAGTCAGCCTTTCCTAGAATGAGCTATAGTATTTTTCTTCAGTCATGGAAATTTCTTCAAGAGTTTATCTTTTCTTTCACTCAAGTACTGTAGTCTCATTCTAAAATCTAAATTGAGCCTAAAATGCTGCTGCATATCCAAGCAAGTAATTCTACTTTTTACTTCAATGCATAGAATTTATTCTGAAATATAAGTAATAAAACTTTTCTTCCTATCGAACTTCCTGCATTTATAATAAACTCAGTTCATAAAGTTAATGGTCAGAAAGCCTAGTTTACTCTGCTCCAACTAAAAATTATTAAAAACAACAAGCAACCAACCTCCTAATAGAGTTTAGTGGATACTCCAACTTAATCTTATTACAATAAAAATGTTAACTCTTCAATTACTTTAGACCAGGCATCTTAGAAGAATTTGTGATACTTATGTAAAGTTCACATAAAATGTTATTGTGTATTTATGTATAAATGTCTTGCATTTAAGGGAGAAATCTGAGCTGAAAATAGAAATTAGATAGTTTTCTGCTTACATAGTATTTTGAAAACCATGAGACTAGAAAGTGTAATCAATGACTGAATACAGACTGAAAGTGGGTAGACACAAGCTTCAGAATGTCTGATCAATGAGGATTTATCATAGCCTTATCAGTAGGTAAATAATTATTCAATTGCCTAATCACTTTGTATTAAATATCAAATATTTAAGGTAGTATGCTATAACCTAGCTAATTTCCCCTAAACATAAATTATGTATTAGTTTGCCAAAGAGAAAATGACTCAAAAGAAAATATAAAGGTGATTATGAGACGGAGAATATTTTGTGGAATGGACAAGTGAGCTCGATTCATTTGAACACTTTGTAATTGTTTCTAGTGATCTCTATGTTGGCATTTAACATTATATACAACTAATTAGTATGTCCTCTTCTTTTAGTTTACTTATATGATGTCCAATATATCAAAGTCTCATGGCTATGCTCCTACCAAACACACCCTTCTTCTGCCTTTTTCCTCCTCATACCTTTTCTTCAATCTCTTAAACTTTGAGTATCTAAACTGCAGTCTTTGGATTTCTATACTCATTCTGCACTTTTGGTCACCTTTTCAAGTCTTATGGCTTTACATATTGCATCTAAGCTCAAAACTACCCAATTTAGATTTTCAGCCCACATTTTTTCCCTAAGTACCACACTTATGTAGCTTAATACCTACTCACATCTTTACTTGATCTTTAGAAATCTCAACAGTAACATCTAAATTCCCTGACAGATACCAAATCTTCCCTATACTTACCCTATATCAGTTGATAGTAATTTCATTTTTCAGCCTACTCAAAACAAATGTATTTTAATGACCATCCATCATTGCTTTTCTCTTATATACCACATTCTTCTGCCAGAAGACTTCCTTTGTTCCCTTCAAAATAATGTCTGAATCTTGATAGTTTTCATCATCTTTACTGCTGCAATCCTGTCCCAAATTGTAGCCATTTCTAACCAAGTTTATAGTGCTACTCTCAAGACTAGATCCACAAATTTGTCCTTCTGTCCCTTCTTTTTACTCCCTTTCTCCACCCCTCAACAAACAGCGGTAGAGTACTCTCAATCTAGCAGCTAGAGCAATCTTTTCAAAATATAACTTACTTCTCTGCTCAAACGTTACCTCTTAAGTTAGGATAACCATTTATTTAAATATGAAAGTAGTGCTCTCAAGATTTCTGAATTTTTTTACCCCAAAATAGTTTTTCTATAGCAATTATTTTCTAAAATAACATATAATATATTTATATATTGCCTATACTATTTATTGTGTCTCTGCTCAATAAAATTTAAGCTCCAAATATACAGGGTTATTTTTTTATTAATTTACTTGTCACATAATAAATACTTACTCTTTGTTGAATGAATAAATGAATTAACCACACAATTCACTTTTTTTTTTTTTAAGACAGAGTTTCAGTTTGTCGCCCAGGGTGGAGTGCAGTGGCGGGATCTTGGTTTACTGCAACCTGAGCCTCCCTGGTTCAAGGGATTCTCTCCTCAGCCTCCTGATTCACTGGGAGTACAGGCACATGCCACCATGCGCTAGTGTTTTGTAATTTTCAGTAGAGGCGGGGTTTCTTTTTTTTTTTTTTTATGAGAGAAAAAAGAAGGAGAAAGAAAAAAGGGGAGAGAGAACAGAATTCTAGCTCTATTGCCCAGGCTGGAATGCAATCTTAAAAAGGTATTAATAACCTCTTTTATACTGTCAATTGTACTTAACAAGAGAGACAGGAAGGAATAAGGGAAGAAAATAACAAACAGTCAACCAATATTTCATTTAACTCTGTGAGATACTATGCAAATGCTGAAGAGTAATTCACTTCCTATTATGTAGTCACTTTCAGAATGGGTGTAATGTAAATTAACAATGTGATGTCTCTCCATTTAGTTAGTAATCTTCCTCCATTCCTTTATTTTGAGTCTTTGTGTATCATTGTGAGTTGGATCTGGATACTGCATGGCATTGTATCTATTTAAGATTAGGATTAATATTAATATTTGTGAGTTCAATATTGTAATTTAATGCTAGTTGGCTGCTTTGCCCATTAGTTTATGTAAGTTTTCATTATGGAGATACTCTTTACATTTTGGTGAATTTTTGGGATGACTGATACTGGGTTGTTCCTTTCTGTCTGTAGTGCTTCTTTCAGAAGATCTTGTAAAGCAGTCCTGGCAGTGATGAAATCTCTGAGTGCTTGCTTATTCGCGAAATATTTTATTTTTCCTTCATTTATGAAGCTTAGTTTGGCTGGATATGAGATTCTGGGTTGAAAATTCTTTCCTTTGAGGATATTGAATATTGACCCCCACTCTCTCCTAGATTGTAGGGTCTCTGCTGAGAGGTCTACTGTGAGTCTGATAGGCGTCCCTTTATGGGTAATCCGACCTTTCTCTCTAGTTGCCCTTAGAATTTTCTCTTTTATTTCAACCCTAGTGAATCTAGTGATTATATGTCTTGGAGCTGGTCTACTTGAGGAATATCTTTGTGGTGTTCTCTGGATTACCTGGAGTTGAGTATTGTCCTGGCTTACTAGGTTAGAAAAGTTTTCCTGAATAATATCCTGAAAAATATTTTCCAATTTGGATTCATTCTCTTCATGACATTCAGGTACACCCATCAGTCGTAAATTAGGTCTTTTCACATAGTCCCATATTTCCTGGAGACTTTGCTCACTCCTTTTTACTCTTTCTTCTCGAATCTTGTCTTCTTGTTTCATTTCATTAAGTAGGTCTGCGACCTCTAATATCCTTTCTTCTGCTTGATCAGTTGGACTGTTAAAACCTGTGCATACTTTGCGAAGTTCTCGTATTGTATTCTTCAGTTCCATTAATTCACTTATATTCGTTTCTATTCTCATTAGGATTTCATCAAACTTTTTTTCAAGGTTCTTAGTTTCTTTACATTGGGCTAGAACATGTTCTTTTAGCTCAGAAAAGTTCCTTATTATTCACCTTCTGAAGCCTAATTCTGTTAATAGAACACACTCGTTCTCCGTCAGGCCTTGTTACATTGATGACGAAGAACTGTGATCCCCTGTGGAAAGAGAAGCATTCTGATTCTGGGTATTCTCAGCTTTTTTACGCTGGTTTCTTCCCGTCATTATAAATTTATCCACCTGTTGTCTCTGCAGTCGCCAACCTTCAAATTAGGTCTCTGAGTGGACGTCCAACTTGTTGATTCCCAGTGCCAAAATCTGAGCAACCCACTGCTCTGGCTAAAACAGCGGCATTAAGATTCATGGTGTTTTTCTGCTCGGGAGTCTCCGGTTTGGCTTCCCTCCTGAATCCCTTCTTGAATCAGGTAAATGGGCGACTCTGCCTTCCCGGAGCTCCAAACGTCGATCAAAAGGGGACCCAGTCCCGTTTACTCTGCACTGAGAACTGCTGCGTCGAAGCGCAGGCAAAACCGCCACGCTGGCCACAAGAGTCATGCTGGCGACCTGTGGAGCTCCTCCACTGGGAATCTCCTAGTCTGTGAGCCACAAAAATTCATCTGAGAGTGTGATGTCCTCTCATTCTGTACGCTTCCTCTGGAAGCTACAATCTCGAGCTGCTAGTATTCGGCCATCTTGGATCTCTCTCCAGAGACAGGGTTTCATGTGTTAGCCATGATGGTCTCAATCTTCTGACCTAGTGATCCGCCCAACAAGCGTGGGCACCAAGCCCGGCCGGCAATTCACATTTTTAAAGATGAAAATTTTTCATCTTTAAAAATTTTATTTTATTTTTATTTTGAGAGTCCTGCATCTGCCAACCATTAGTCTAACATTTTATCAAATGAATCTACATTGGCCATCTTCTACTGAATAGGCAAGGAAGTGGGCATCTTAACACAAAAGATTTGGTCAAACTAGTTCCCAGGAAATAATAACAATGGTTCACAAAAATACTACTCTGATAATGATACTTTGTAGGGGATAATGAGGCAAGTTTCCGGTTGAAGTTAGACAGAACAATATGTAAACTTTTGAAATTATTGTCAAGTGAATATTTCTCTAAAGGGCCGGGTGAGTTAAGCATTAGAGTAAATGTATTTAATGCTCTTTAGTAGTGACATTAAAGGATAAACACAATTCTCAGATAATCATATGATGTAGTATATTCAATCAATGGTATTTACTTATTTTTACTTATTTATTTTTTGAGAATTAAAAATATATAGCTCTGTTGCCCAGACTCGAGTGCAATGAGACTATCCCAGATCACTGCAACTTCTGCCTCCCATATTCAAGTGATTCTCCTGCCTCAGCTTCCCAAGTAGCTGGGATTACAGGCAAGTGCCACCATGCCTGGGTAATTTTTATATTTTTAGTAGAGACAGAGTTTTGCCACGTTGCCCAGGCTGGTCTCAAACTCCTTGCCTCAGGTGATCTGACTACCTTGGCTTCCCAAAGTGCTTCCCAAGCTTGAGCCACCATACCTGACCAATGATATTAGTTATTACCATATATATATATATATATATATATATGTGTATATATATATATATATATATATATATATATATATACACACACACACACTGTTGTCATTGAATAATTAGGAAAATAAGCTTGTATGGTGATACGAATTTAATTAATTTCAGAAACAGAGTAATTAATATATGCAAAATTGTGGCTAGGTACATTTCACAAAAGCAGTGTTACTAATAAATCTAGTTTTATAAAATACAAAATTACATGAAGTTTTCTAATATAGCATGGAAATTTATCACTTTAAAGATGAATTAACTCTATAACCTTTTCTTTCCTTTTCTTTTCTTTTTTTTGTCTTTTGAGACCAAGTCTCCCTCTGTTGCCCAGGCTGGGGTACAGTGGTGCAATCTTGGCTCGCTACGACTGCCCCCCTCCCCAGGTTCAAGCATTTCTCCTGCCTCAGCCTCCTGAACAGCTGGGCTTACAGGCACCCACGACTGCACCTGGCTAATTTTTGTACTTTTAGTAGAGATGGGGGTTTCATCATGTTGGCCATGGCTGGACAGGCTGGTCTCAAACTCCTGACCTCAGGTGATCTACCCACCTTGGCCTCCCAAAGTGCTAGGATTACGGGCATGAGTCACTGCACCTGGCCTACAATATTTTCATTAAACAAATATACAATTCCAAGCACTGCCCCAGCCCAACCGTCTGAATGGACCCCTCCTCTCAGCATAGAGCATTCCAAAATTAACCTGTAGAACCTAGTTCAGACCATGATGGGAAGAGAGAGTCAGACATGCCACATTATAACATTAGACTTTCCTCCTTTTTGGAATTCAGAAAAAGGTGATCAGCATTAACATCAACACAGGCCTTAAGACTTATAAAACAGACCCATTAAGTCTAATAAATATTTACAATCTATTCTCTCTGAAGTTTACTACCTGGACACATCATTTGCATGACAAAACCTTAGTCTCCACAAGTTCTTATTGTAACCCTGACATTCCTTTCTACTGATTCTAGGTCTTTAGACAAGAACTTCACTCTTTTAGCCAATTGTCAATCAGAAAATCTGTGAATCTACCTGTGACCTGGAAGTCCCTCCCACCTCTCCACCCTCTACCCAACCAACCTCCTACTTCCAGTTGTCCTGCTTTTCCAGCTGAACCAATGTACATCTCACATGTATTGATTGATGTCTTATGTCTCCCTAAAATGTATAAAACCAAGTTATAGCCTGAATACCTTTGGCATATATTCTTGGGATTTTCTGAGAGCTGTATTATGGGCCATTGGTCACTCATGTTTAATTCAGAATAAATCTCTTCAAATGTTTTATGGAGTTTGACTCTTTCCAGCAATTATGATATTAATCATGAAAAGACACTAAAGATTTGACTGTATATTACTGTTTTCTTGTTTAAAACATGATTTTCTGATAACAAGTGAATTTTTCAAAATTATTTCAATATTGTATATGAATTTAATTTTATTCATTTAGTGTGGCTATTAAAACAAAATTTTAATGCATAAGCTTACAAAATATATAAAGTCCTATTTATGACTTATTTTGCATGATTTATATTTGACTTGTAAAAAATGTTATTGTCAAAATGACTATTATAAAATGAAAATGAAACATGTATTCAATTATAAGTTCTAAATTTGTGATAGTCATATTATCCTACCTAGATGCAATAAATTAAGGTTGTTAATAAACATTAAAAACACAGGAAATTTATCTAAATTAAAATAATTTAAGTAATTTTATGGTTAAATAGTTGTAATACTAGTCAACTATTTAACAATAAAAATGCTAATGTTGATAGTTATTTGTTTATGCAAATAAATGTTGATCCTGTTATTTGAGACATTTTGCTACTTTTATTTTATTTATTTTTATTTTTAAAATCACATGAATGTAAGGGGTACATGTGCAGCTTGTTACTTAGGTATAGTATATAGTGGTGAAGTCTAGGTTTTTAGTATAACCATCACCTGAATAATTTATTGTACCCATTAGATAATTTCTCATTTCTCATCCATCCTCCTTTACCCCACAACCTTAGTAGTCTACAATGTCTATTATTCAACTTCAAAGAGGAAGATGCAATTAACCTAGACAATAAATTTTTAAATGTACCAAATTTGAAAAGTGGTTGACACACTTTATTAATTATTATAAAACACAGAACTAAAAATCGAACACTGTTTTTGATCACTTGTCAAATAATATATTCTGTAAATAATGGTTATATATGAATGTTACAAATGAATGAAATAGGGTTTCTATATAGGCTATGCCATTTTCTAACTATATTTATAGACAATCAATGTTATTTCCTTATAGTTATTTTTTTCAACCATAAATTGGAGTAATGATAGTACTTATCCAAAAAATGTAAATATTCAACTACACAACACATCCAAAGTATTTTTAATAAAATAGTGCTGTAACAGCCGGGTGCAGTGGCTCACACCTGTTCCCAGCACTTTGGGAAGCCAAGGCGATGGATCACGATGTCAGGGGTTTGAGATCAGCCTGACCAACATGGTGAAACCCCATCTCTACTAAATATACAGAAATTAGCCTAGCATGGTGGCGCATGCCTGTAATCCCACTACTCAGAAGGCTGAAGTAGGAGAATCGCTTGAACCAGAGAGGTGGAGATTGCAGCGAGCCAAGATCGTGCCACTGCACTCCAGCCTGAGTGACAGAGCAAGACTCCCTCTCAAACAAACAGAAATAGCGCTGTAACAAAAATCTTAACGTAGTTTTGGAGAAACTATTTAATTTTACCTAGGGGGATCAAAGTCTGGACAAGCATATTTTTATATAACTAATTTTTTAAATCTTAAAATATCTATATTCAGATCAAAATGCACAGGAAGGCAATGATACATTTTAAAGCAATATTTTAAAGATAAGACTGTCAACAAATATGAGTATTTTATGTGTGCATATATATATATATCTTAAGCTATATATGTAGTTATATGTGTCTGTTGCTTTTTTAACTGAGTTCAGTCATATAAAATTTCTTTTAGAAGAAACATTTATGTTTTAGTCTAAATAAATTAGCATTATAATACTTTTAAAATGTTTTGTAATGTTCCTAAATGTAGTAGCTATTAAAAATAATTATTTGTTTTAAAAAGTGTATTAGTTTTAATAAATAACTACGAATTTGATAGTTTAAAACAACACACATTTGTTGACAGTTCCACAGATTAGAAAGCCAAAATCTATTTCACAGTCAAAGTTCAGCAGGGTGACTTTCACTCCCTCCTTGGAGGCTTTGGGAGAAAGTCGGTTTGCTTGGCATTTCTAGCTTCTTATGGCCACCTGAATTTCTTGGCTTGCAGCCCTTTCCTCTGACTGCAATGCCAGCAGCATAGCATCTTGCGCAGTAGTCACATTGTCTTATATCTGTGTAGTCAAAGCTGCCTATACCTCCCTCTTATAAAGTTTGTGATTATATATTGTGCCTTGTAGCTAATAGAAGATAATCTCTATATTTCAAAAACCTTAATTTAATCACATATGCAAAGTCCTTTTTGCCATATAAAGTAATAATCACATGTTCTATAGATTAGAATCTGTTTATATAGGGTGGGCATTATTCAGTATACCACCAAAGGCACATTTGAAACCTTAAATATAGCATTCTTTAATTTTTGTTAATTACTATTTTACTGGACCTTGTATGTGTTAAAGATGATGCTTATCTTTAATTTAATATAATATTTTTCTTTGGTTTATGTTTTACTATCCTGTGTTGCTAAAATATCCTAACAAAAATTTCTAATTTTTTTGCTATTATTACCTCAACTGAAACCTGATATGATTTATCATATTAAATAAAATACTCAAACTGGCTGACTATAAACCAATACACAATGACTCACGTAGGTATAAGTTTCTTAAGTCTACAGAGTTTTCAATAATAAAACAAATGGGTATTTTCCCTTTCTTTTTTTTTAATTTCAAGTTACCTGCTTTCAAGTACATACAGTTATTGTATATTACATGCATAGATATTTTTAGCTTGTATCTTCATCTTCAGAAAGTCTGGTTTGCTCTGGGGGAAAAGAAATACCTAATTATAAAACCATCTGGTACTTTGATTTTTAGTTGTAAATTTAAGATTTCAACTCTTTACCTTGGCATTCAGTTAAGCAAATGAAAGAAAACACAGGTTTTTGATTGAGCTACAGCCTTTTTATTGTTCCTTTCAATAAACGGCAAAAAAAAAAAAAAAAGAAAGGAACAGCAAACATCTGCCTATGCCAGCTGCTAAAATGTAAAAGAGGTAATGAAATGCCTGTGTATTGATATCATTTTATTTTTCCAGTGGAGTTGTGGCATCTTGAACAGTTTTCTTGAGGATGCACAGGCTTCACTAAATGAGAGAATTAAAGATAGGAGATGAGAGCAGGGCTGTCTACCCTATATTAACACATGTATTTGAAAGCTTCCTATGAATATATATAGTATTATGAAAATGTCTGTACAGTGTTTTATAATTTATATTTTAAATGTAGTAGAAAAATAGAAAATTAAATGAGAGATTCATATTATTCTAATCATCTCATTATCATAATCCACCCTCAGTAAGAATATATTGACAATGTAATTCTCTTTATGCCATAATTTTTGACAGTTGATCACAGAGCCCTGGGCAGTGGTAATCCAATATTTAGTTGAATTATTGCAAAAATTTCTATTTCATTTTTTTCACAGATGGAAACAATCACAATTTTCAAACTATTAAAAATCATAAAATGTATTATTGTTTGAATACATGGTAAAACTAAGATTGCATAATTCAGCCCATTGGTCATCTACACGTCAAATGTATGTGTTTTTTTCTTCTGTAGCAGAGAAGTTTCTTATTACAAAATATAAACATGAAAAGAAAATTACCTTAAGGCAATTATTTATTTTTCTTTAAAAATTACTTGTAGAAATTTTTCTCATTGTTTTGAAATGAGAGTGTTAAAATAATTTCTGTTATTTTAAATCATTTGAGAGTATCTTACTTCCTGTTACATGGGGAAATTTTATTACAAGGAAGAAAGTTTTCTGGTTCCATTGGTTCTGGACCCTTCTCAGGATGAATTATGCTTAGAAGTGTGTCCGAACATTAGAAAGGACAACTAGTTATGTAGAATCAAGAATATTTGGACAGCCTGGGCATGGTGGCTCATGCCTATAATTTCAGCACTTTGGGAGACGGAAGCAGGGGTTCAAGACTAGCCTGGGTTATATTGCGAGATTGTTTCCACAAAAATAAAAAATGAAAAAATAGGGCATAGAGGTGTGCAACTTAGTCTCAGCTACTTGGGAGGCTGAGGTGGGAGGAACACTTGAGCCCGGGAGGTAGAGGCTGCAGTGACCTGGGACCATGTCATTGTACTTTAGCCTGGGTGACAGAGTAAGAACCTGTCTGAAAAAAAAAAATATCTTATTAGGATATAAAACCCTCTGAACTAATGTACATATTGAAGGATGGCTTTTACTTAAGTAATGTTGCAAAATATCTCCTTTCCTGATTCCCTGATTGTAACCTGAGGAAAAAACTCAGTCATTGCCATTGAATAGTAGAACTACATTTAGAAAATAATTTCCTCACAAAAATATCATCTTAGATTTCCCCTCATTGCAAAAAAGTTATAAAATATGCAGCAAAATAATAGCAATGTTTTGCCCCACAGTAGTCAGGTATAATAGACAGAAAATCACAATCAAGGATATGTCTCTAAAATAAAAAGATAAAAATCAGCAAACCTATCAAAGGTACTGCAAGTAAATAAGAAGTAACAATACCAAAAAATAGGAAAAATGTTATTCCCTTCTCAGAAACGTACATATTGAAAAAACAAGAAAAATTTTTGTATTTGGAATTACTTATTTAAACCTTCAACTTAATGGAGAAAACATTAGGATTATGGAACTGGAAACAGGATGATAAATATCCAAATAATTTGTCTAAAAACAGAATACTACTGAGCACAAAATTCTACTGGAGGCAATAAAAATATTTTAAATACTTAATAAAGTAAAAATCAAATTTGAGAACTGAATGTATGAGCAAAACCAAAACAAACCCCACTAAAGTGTGAAAACAGAAAAAGATAGAGATGTATAGTAAAAGGATATGCAGTGACAGATATTGCAAATATATTTAAGAGGGTTTATCCAATCCTTTCTCATAGCTCTCAGTACTTTTTACAAAAATAGAGAATAATGAAAAGAATAAATATATACTAACTCAGCATAACCTAAGGTCATAGAATGCCCAAAAATAGAAATAACTGAAAGCAAATAAAGGAAATAGCACCAGATCCCGGTACATCCACACAACCACAAGTATCCATGGTGAACATAAATACTTTAAAAAAAAAAAAAAAGGCAAGGAAGAGAGAAGCTAATGAGCCAATGACGGATCACAGAATCACTAGGTCCACCATGAGATCAAAAACACTAAAAATGTATATAACTAAATAAGAGCCTGGACTATAAGAAAAGAGCTTCATTGTAAATGTGATTTAAAGTCTGAGGCAGAGAAAGTTAAAAAAAAAAAAAAAAAAAGGACAAAGGAGGTGTCCTTTGATAATTTGATGGATAAAGGAGAAGAGAAGCAGAAAAGAGACATTTAGTGTTCTACAAGACAAACAAGAAAAGAATAATGTTGACACATAATCCCTCTCCCCACTAGAAAAAAAAAAACAACACCCCATAATCCACAATCTAGTCCAAGAGTTAGGACTTTGCAACACTGAAAGAGGGTGTCCTTGAACTAAAAATATTGTAAACTACCAAAAAATTACCATATTAATTTTTAACTCAATATGTCTTTTTAAAGTTATCAGTAAAAATCAGAAAACGATTTAAAGACCCATCAACCAACTAGAGTGTTTTCCATTTCTTTCAACATAAAGTAAAACAAAATTGTAAAACCATACCCCAAGCATTTTGAGGATTTGAAAACTAACCTGAAATTTGAGTTAATAAATAGAAAATAAATCAATAAAAAACACGAAGATATAAAAGAATAGTTGAGAAAAATAAGAAACAGAAAAAAGAGATATTTAATCTGTAAGAAAGCAGATAGAGATTGAAAGTGAGATAAAGAAAGAAGCACAAAGTATAGAACAGAACATCTTCATAATGGAAAACGGACAAAGAAGAAATAATTTTCATGTAATTGAGGTCTCTAAAGAAGAAAAACAAAACAGTGGATAGCACCAGAATGCAAAACTGTATCCAAGAACACCTTTCAAAAACAAAAGCCTACATCTTAAAAGTACCCATCAGATGATAGACAGGCAAATTAAATCTAATCAACTCTGAGGCAAAGACTAGTAAAAGTCTTTGAATTCAATTATAAAGAAAAGTATTCCCTTTTTCTTGGTGTTCTTGATAATTTTTCTCAGGCGTTGGGATGGCAATGAAGATAATTTACTAGGGCAAAAGAATCAGAATGGCATCAGACATTCAAATCATCATATAAAGCAAGACAACAATGGATCAGTATTTCAAAAAATCATAAATAAAAGATTTAAAATGTGATTTTAAAATGTCGTTTTTATCCAAAATCTCCTTCAAGTATCATACTATAGAAAAACATTTTGAGACATGCATGAACATACAGTATTCTATATACTCTTCCAAAGAAACTATGAGAGGTTAAGCACCACTCAACCAAAAATGACTAAACAAACTTGAGGGAGAGACTGATGTGAACATTCAAATATACATCAAGATAAATCTAAGGTTAAAAATAAAATGAGAAGAAAGTTGGAAGAACATTGTATTAACATTATGTTATTCAAAACTAGAAATAATGCAAGTGACAATGGGAGAAGAAGGGAAAGTAAAAAAGACAATTTAAAAGCACATTTTTGCATAGTAAATGTATGGGAAGTAAAGTATACAATTAAACTCTGGCAAACCAGAGGATAAGAAGTTAAATAAGAATATAGATATCTAATGGAATTCATATATATAAATAGGCATTAAAATAAATACTAAAACCTTCCTAAACAATAGTAATTTTTTAAAAAAATTCAATAGTCACACAACATCATACAGCCAATAACATGGTCAATAAGAAATATCAAAAATTATTAAGTAACAGATCTAAGATTAATTACAGTTGATTCTTGAACAACACAGGAGGTAGAGGCACCAACCACACACACAGTGAAAAATCTGTGCATAACTTTTGCCCCTACTCCCAAAACTTTACTACTAATAGCTACTGTTGACTGGAAGCCTTTCTGATAACAAACAATACATTAACACATACTTTGTGATATTGTTTGTTTATTGGTTTGTTTTGTAAAGTTTATTTTAGGTTCAAGGGTAATTGGTACTTGTGCAGGCATGTTATATAGGTAAATTGCATTTCCTGGGGTTTGGGGTACAGATTATTTCATCACCCAGGTGATAAGCATAGTACCTGACAGACAAATTTTCAATCCCCCTGCTCCCATCCTCCATCTTCAAGTATACATGTGACTATGAATTAACACATATTTTGTGTGGTATATGTATTTTATACTGTACTCATAATAAAAGAAGAGAAAAAGTTAATATCATAAGAAAGTAAATGTATTTACTCTTCTTCAGGTGGAAGTGGGTCATTATAAAGGTCTTCATCCTTATTGTCTTTATGCTGAGTAGGCTTAGGTGGAGGAAAAGGAGGAGTTGGTCTTGCTGTTGCTGTTTCAGTGGTGGCAGAAGTAGAAGAAAATCTGCATATAATTGGACCTACACAGTTCAAGTCTGTGTTGTTTATGGGTCAATGGTACGTCGTATATATTCTATATTCAAGGGGAACATCTAAACTAAAGTGACTCTGAAAAGCTCAAACTAAAGAAATTGACGAATGTACATCAGACGCACAAAAATAATAAGAAAATAAGTAAAAACTTTAGTGAAAAAAGATAATGCTACACATGGTTAAAATGTAAGCAAACTGACATTATCAATTACTGAGCAGCACGCAGAGCAACAGTAACTTTTAAGTTAATAATAATTAAATATATTGTTTACTAATAATAATGTATTATTTCTTTAATGGCAACAAGTGAATCATATTCATAAAAGAGGTTAACAATAGGAAAACCTCTAATCGTGGTGTAGTGAAAAATAACCCTGTCTACTATGTTTGCCACTGTCCTATAGATGTGCCTGTTTAATGTATGCAACTTGATGAATTTGAAAATAAGTATATTCCTGTGAAAGTCACCAAAATATGTGCCATAAACATATTCACCTCCAAAATTGTCCTCCCACCCTGTTTATTTATTAGTATTTTTATTTTATGAGAAGAACACTTAACATAAAATATATCCTCTTAGCAAAATCTCAGGTATACAATACAATATACTATTACTCTATAATATCTGCATTAATTTACATCTATATTGCTATGGCATTAGCTATAGGCATGACACTGTACAGTGGATTCCTAGCACATATCCATCTTGTATAATTTAAACTTTGTATCCTTTGACTAATAACTCTCACTTCCTACTCCCCCCAGCTTCTGGCAACAAATACTTCACTCTCCACTTTTAGGAGTTTGACTGTTTGATATTCCTAATATAAGCGGTATCATGTAATATTTGTATTTCCTGGGTCTGGCGTAGTTCCCTTAGCATAATATTCTTCAGGTTCATCCATGTTGTTAAATGACAGAATTTCCTTCTTTTTGAAGCTGAATAATGTTGCATTTCATGTATATCCCACATTTCCTTTATCCATGTCCTTCAGTGGACATTTGGTAGCTTCCCTGTCTTGGCTGTTATGAATAATGTGGCAGTAAACATGGATTTGCAGATATCTATTCAAGATTCTGATTTTAATTTCTTTGGTTATATACCCATAAATGGGATTGCTGGAACCTCCATACTGTTTTCCATAGTAACTATACCAATTACATTCACACACAAAGATTTCCTTTCCTCCTCCCTCACAAACAATCGTTATCATTTGTTTTTTTCATATTAGTCACACAAACAGGGTTAAGACTATATCTCATCATGATTTTGAATTCCATTTCCCTAACAATTACTGATATTGGGCAACTTTTCTTTTTTTTTTTTCTTTATTTTTATTTTTATTTTGAGCCTGAGTCTCACTTTATTGCCTAGGCTGGAGCACAGTGACACAATCTTCGCTCACTGCAACCTCTGCCTCCTGAGTTCAAGTCATTCCCGTGCCTCAGCCTCCGAGTAGCAGGGATTAACCGCACCTGCCACCATGCCTGGCTAATTTTTATGTTTTTAGTAGAGACAGGGTTTCACCATGTTGGCCAGGCTGGTCAGGAATTCCTGACCTCAAATGATCTGCCCACCTCGACCTCCCAAAGTGTTGAGATTACAGGCGTGAGCCACTGCACCAGGCCTGGGCACCTTTCCGTATGCCCCATTGGCTGTTTTGTATGCTTTCTTTAGAGAAATATCCTTCAGTTATTTTGCTCATTTTTAATCAGGTTATTATTTCTTTGGTTATTTATTTGTTTGTGTTATTTACATATTTTGGATATTAACACTTTATCAAATATATAATTGAAATATTTTCTCCCATTGCCTAGATTGTCTTTTGATTTTGTTGATTGTTTTCTTTTTTGTGCAGAATGATTTTGAGTTTGATGTTATCACACTTGTCTATTTTTACTTTTACTACCTATACTTTTGGTGTCATATCTAAGAAATCATCTCCATAGCCCAACGTCAAAAGTCTTGTCCCCTATGATTTATTATAGGAGTTCCACAGTTTAAGGTCTTTCATTTAGGTTCACTCTTACCATTTCTATTCAACATATTACTGTAAGTTCTAGACAGAACAGTTAGGTCAGAAAAATAATTTTTAAAACATCCACATCAGAAAGGAAAAAGTAAAATTATCTCAGTTTGCAGAGGACACAAACTTATGTATGAAAAAGCATAGACTCTATGAAAAACACCAGAATTAATAAACAAAGTTTGCAAAGTTACAGGATAAAAAAATCAACACACAAAAATCAAGTGTGCTTCTTTAGACCAGCAATGAACAATAAAGGAAGGAAATTTTTAAAAATTAAGAATTTCAATGGGAGAATTCTATTAAAATAGCATCAAAGCAATAAAATAGTAGTAAGTAAATATAATCACAGAGGTGAAAGACTTCTATGCTAAAAATTATTAAAAATTGATGAAAGAAATAAAGCAGGCACACATAACTAGAAAGAAATCTTGAGTTTCTAGATTAGAATGACAATATTGTTAAATTTTCTATTTTGGCACTTATTAAAAGAATAGAAAAACAATCCTAAAATCTATATGAAACCACAAAAAAACATTAAATGGCAAAAGCACTGTTGAGCAAGAAGAACAAAGCTGGTGGTATCACATTTTCTGATTTCAAAGTATATTTATCAAGCAACAATAGTTGAAACACTACGGTACTGGCATAAAAAGAAACACGTAGACAAAGAGAACAGAAATAAACTCACTCATACATGCTACCATGTATTGGAGACAAAATTTCAACTCTATGCTTTTTCCCAGTTGAAGGAGAGGTTATTTTACAACAAATGGCTAATCAGTTTTTGCTTTCAAAGCAGTTTCCGCAGGGATATTTTATTTGCAATGATGTTAAGAATAACTTATAGTAGCAGAAATATTAAGTTAACACAATAGTGCAAACTTGGGGATGTTAAATAAAATACTGTGATTCCATATTGTAAAATAGTTTTTTAAAATTATATTTTCATTACTATATCATTATATGAATTAGCATGGGGTTGTTTATAATTTTGTGGCATATAAAAGAATAATTTAAATTAAAATATGCATGTTTTATTTTTATATTTCCATTGTTTTCAGAAAATTATCTTAATTTTGTATGAAGTCAACAAAATAGCATATAAAATTGTACATATAGTAACTATATGGATAGATAATAGGCATGTAACATGTATGCCTCCAAAAACAATGGAAGCCATTAATAATATGGATTATATCTGTATTATAGATTGAAATGAGTTTTGTTGAGTCTTTATTGCATTCACTTTATCTTCATTTGATAAGTATATTTTAATAAAATGAGATAAATATAAAATATTTATATTGTATAACTATCATTTTATTTGACAGAAACTTGATCACTCAGTAATCGAAGTTTTTATATTAAAATTTCCTCTTTGAAATCTCAAAAAATCACAAACAGCTTTCAAATTAGGAGAGATAACTTCATATTTCCTGCAAGTTTTACTCTAAACAGATCAAGAAAACCAAGTCATAGGGTTAGATATGTTCTCAAATATCTAATGGATATTATGTTATCCCCATGTAACAAATGCTGATGTAATGGATGACATAATTTATATGTTCACATATTCAGTGATTTCTCTATATTCATAAATATACCAATGAAGTTCTCCTCCCACTTCCGACTCAGGACAGTGATTTAAAATAAATTATTAGCAGCAACCTAGTTTAACTTATTCAGATGGACAAACAAATGTCCAGAGGAGTTATTTTTTTTTCTTTTTACTGCTGGGTAAATTGACAAAGGTGCTTAGACCTCCTGACTTTCATCACCTATAAATTAGGGGTATTATTAATACCTAGAGCTTAGGAAGTTGTGAGGATTGCCTGAGATGCCATTTTTTCCTCCTAATTTTATTATAGATTTATTATTTAAGTTTTATGAATACATAATAGCTGTACCGTTTTATGGAGTACATGTCATATTCTGATACAAGTATACAATGTGGAATGGTCAAATATGGGTAATTAGGATATTAATCGTCTTAAAATGTATTGTATATTTCAAAATAACTAGAAGAGATGGCATTATTAGTGCCTAGAACAGTAAGTACCTCCTAGAAGTTAATGCCTGATAATCAATGCTTATTGCCTTCTCTTCCAGAGTCACACAGCAGTGTGGCAGGCTGTAGGGAGAAATTACAACTACTGAATCACAAATGAAAATTTTAAAAATGAGAGTAACAAAAGTATTAAAATGTATTATCATTGCAATAGTTTTTGCAAACATAACACCATCGCTATATAATATTCTGTTAATATTCAAAGCAAAATCCTTTTATTCATAGCAGGTGTAAAGATATTTTCTTTCTGAAAATGAACTGAGTCTTGTTCCCATATCTGAGCTCACTCTGTCATGTTTTACCTTAGCAATTTATACTAGAAGATTTTCAGACTCTCCTAAAAAGTGGCAGAAGGTAATATGAAAAGGAATCCAGTTTAGAAGATGCTCTATCCGCATGTCAGTGTCGGGTCAGTTGGTAAACTGGAAAATAGTTCCCTAAACTTGAAAGCAATAATCCAGAATTATGTGGAGTCTGGAGAGATTTAACCAGACCATTAAGTGGCTTCACATACTCTAAGAGCAGAAGATTGCCATTTTATTTTTGATTTTGCAGTTGCCATGACTTCCTTCACTGATGTAAGCTTTTATCGGACTTGTAAGGAGAGTGAACATTAGCTGCTGACTAGTCTGCTGCTTTCTATTGATTGTTTTCAATCTGTGAATCTTTCCCCTATTGAGCCAATAAGGAATGCAGCATTAAGATGCCATGTTTACCAAAATTGTTTCTCAGCAGTTTAAGACACTGGTTTAAAAAGTCGAGTGGAAAACAGGACTTCTTTAGTCCAGCACTATCCAAAGTCTTTCACAGGCAGCTCTTTAAAAGGAAAAGAAAACTAAGATTGATTCTCCTATTAAAGGAAAAGAGTCTGTACTATCTGAAAACCAACATACTGTACATTTATAACAGAAAAAAACATAATACTGTACATTTATAATAGAAAAAAGGAATATTATTTCTTTAAAAAATAACACTATTCTTTAAATATATTGTAGAAACATTTAGTTTGTTTTAATTTAGCACAGTGGAACACCAGATTCAATATCTTTTCAATTAAAAAAAGTTCACAGAGAACCACTTTTTAGGTTAAAAACTATTTATACCATGGCTGTGCAGAATCTAGGAACTAGCATGGGCTTGTTTAACATTTTGTGGCATATAGAAGAATAATTAAAATAAGCATATTTCATTTTCATATTTGTAGTCTAGATGATATAGAGCTGTTATTTTATCAAGGCTTAGTTTATTCATCTGTAAAGTTGAATAGCAACACATATCTTATACTTTTGACTTAAAGATTGAATGCAATACTACATATCTGAGTACACTAAAATGTTCACTATATATTTGTGGAATCTTAATTTTAAAACAATAAACTTTTCATGGCTTTAAATGAACATTTATTAGTAGTTGATGATATTCTTTTATAACATCCATATGCTTTGAACCTTTTATTGCATATCCAGTCAGTATATTGATTATTTGTCCACTGATAATTGTGCGCATTAAACTATAGTATGCTGACAGCTTGAAGTCCAAGCACATTCCATTCTCTCGCATCCTATACAGTATTTATAAACTCATGATACTGCTTTTTAGATAATGTTTTATCTGTAATTATACAATATATAATTTAATTCAGTGAGCTCTCTGAGGCTTAGGAATGCATGTAATCTAAACTCTAATATTTATATTGAAACATCTTTGAGGCTCAGTGTCTTTATCAGTAATTGGGAAATAATACCTGACGTACTTTCTTCTCAAGTCTGTTGGCAAGATAAAATATTATGTTGAAAGTCAAAGAAAATGGTAAATTATAAAAGAATACCTAAATATGTAGTCTATTATCATATTGTATAATTTAAAAATTTATCTTAACATAGAAGGTTTTTGCAGATGATAATTTATGGGATTGGTTTATATACAGAATTCTCATCAAGGACTTCCAATAGTGTATTCTTGACTAAATGAAAATCGACATTTAAAATGATCCAAGAAAAGTGCTAGCCATTGAGTCTGCACAAAAACATGTTAGGGAAATAGAAATTTAAAGTTCTCTGTGAATGGTATTTAAAACAGAAGCAGATACCCTTGGCTAAAAGGATCAGCAGTATGGAGGAAATATGTGTGTTCCTATTGCTGGAGGGTGTTCCAGACATACTAATATGTAAATTACTAAGAAAATCACAGTCCAGAGAAATGTGTAATTAAAACTTGCTCTGGATTGTAGAGCAACAAAAGAGTGGCCCTCAAACTAGACTGGGGCAAGAATAAGGCAAATAAGAGTATTTTTTAATTTAAAAAAAAAAGGGTAAAGGGATGATAGCAAAAAGAAGTTGTACAGTCAATTGAGTATTATTATTTTAAGAAGTGATACAAGAGGATATTTTTACATAGAAGTGGATATGTCATCCACAAGAACACTGAAGTTGCTGAGGATAAAGACAGGGCCCTGGACAGAAAGGGGAAAGGTGAATCATATGGTAACATCAGGGAGGGCCCAGGTGGCCAATTATAAGAACAATCAGAAAAGGCAGATGATGGTTTTCTAGGACTTAATAATCTGGAATTGGCAGTGTAGAAACACACTAAGCACAAAGTCTGGACCCTGATATGTAATATGGGAGAGAATGTGTCGCTGATCCTCATGGGCCACAGGGAAATAAAAGCTCCATGGGAAAGCCTCATTCTGTTGGGGCAGAGTGGAGGATAAAACATTGTGTGGTGGTTCAAAGGAGGTAAAAAAGTTCATATTCAATGGATTTGGATTTATATAAGCCATAGGACAAAAATAAATAAAAAAGAGTAAGTTAGCATAGCGGGCAGAGTCGAAGAGTGATTTTATTGTGTTTTTATATTTTGATATTATGCAATAAACAGAAGAAAGACCATGTGAAGACATGGAGAAGATGGTCATCTACAAGGTTAGAATTCTCAGAAGCTCACCTCCTAACACCTTGATCTGGAACTTCTAGCTTGCAAGACTATGAGAAAATACATTTGTAATGTTAAGTCATCCAGTCCGTGTTACTTTGTTAAGGCAACCCTAGAAAACTAAAACACCTGACTCTATCTGTTTCAACATCTCCCATTATACCTGTCATTATTTGATATTGATTAAGAACAGACAACTTCCAAAGGCAGGCTATTGAACGGTGCAATAATAATAAATTATTTCAGTAGAATACTAAATTATTAATAAATCTTCTGGTTTAGAATCCATTTATCATCTGTGAATGAAACAATAGGAAATGGAATTTGTTGCAGTTAACTGTGGTTTGCTAAGCTCCATGTATTTACAGACAGGAAAATGGATTCATTTATAAGGAATAAAACTGTTGAAATGTCTATAACAGCCCTCTCAGTAAGAAGAGAAGACATATTGTTGAGAAGTAGAGTAAGTGAAGAAGACATATTGTGGCATAGTTCTATTGGGACTGGAAGGATATTTTAAGATCATCTAATTTCCATAAATTTCAGAAAGGGATGAAATCTAGTTTCACAAAATTTCTATAACTCACATGAACTATATTTTCATAAACATATTTAACATGTATCCCCAAAGATAATATTGGATAATGTAAAATGGCATTGATATGAAATATTCTAATCTCAGGGACACAAATGTCTCATAGTCTTATATCCTTGCAAATCTTAATCACTAATAAAAGAGTATTATTGTTTCTATATAACTATTAAGTTATATCAGTAGGGTTAACATTTAAATGATAAACAAGAAGATGATTATATCATTCATGGTCAAAACAATAAAAGCAAAAAATTCACAAGAATTTAATAAATTGGTTATATGATAGGCCCTAGAATCAATTATTTCTGGTAATTACTCCTTATTTGGGTAAGTAGACAGGTGAGGGTAAAAATTTTTATTTTTTAAAATGTGTCTAGAATTTCTTATTATTGATGCCAGAACAAATGCCATCTTTCATGTAGAATACTTGTCCTGTAATACAGTACATATCTCTCTCTCAGAATTGACTAAAGATTTATAGTTTAGTGATAAAAGCATGGACTTGGGAGTCATTGAGCCAATTATTAATTGTGCCACTTACTAATTATATAATCTAACCATATGCAATTGTATGGCCTGGGTGCTTTACACATAAGGAAACCTCAGATTCTGCATCTGTCTAGTGGTAAACACTGTAGTTTTTCTCTAATTGAGAGGTTACTGTGGAGTAGATGACATAGTATCTGTAAGTGCTTAGCAGAAGACCTAGCATAAAATTAGAAATTACTAATTTCCAGGATTTTCCAATGTTCTACAAAGTATTGTCTTGTCTTATTATTCAAGGAATGACATAATTTTAAATATATTAGGACATCAGCAGATTACTAATACACAAAATTATTTTAAAATATTACTATGAAAATCCATAATATGTTATTCAAGAGAAAAGAATAAACTACACATGAAACTTTCAACATTATATCAAAGCAGTTGGTAGTTATTCTATTCAAGATGAAGTTGGGTTTGATTTCGTCTATAAAATGTCTACTGAATAAAAAGGGAAAAGACATTTAAACTTGATATGGCAGGTATACTATGGAATAAATGAATGGAGTAGCATAGTATTTCTTTTAGTCAAACAGACATGATTTAAATTCTGGCTTTGTTACCTTGTGCAAACTGCTTAAACTGTTCTCAATTGCTCTTGTGTGAGGTGGTCAGAATAATTCCTAATCCACAGGTTAGTTTTTAAGGTGAAATAGTTAATGGTTAGTACATGATAATCATAAAATAAATAGCATTATAGTTATCATCACAATCTGTTATTACAGTTATTATAATAATCATTGTGTTGCTAAAACATGAGTCCTTCCTGGAGAAACTAAGATTCTATCACACTTTCCCCCCAAATAGTAGCAGCCAAGATTCATGTTTTCTTACATATGCAGAGGAAGAAGGCAAAAAGTAGGAAATCTGTAGCAGACTGGATACATCTAACTCATCATAGTGAGAACTAACATCTATCATTTTGTTAAAAATGGTAAGACTGTCCTTCAATCTGTTGATTTTCCAATTCTTCTATTGTATATAGAATTACTTGAGTCAAAAAGACATAATACTAGAGATTCTTAGCCAAAATATTGTACTATCTGTTCATATAAAACCCATTTCAAACATAAGCAACAAAAATGATTTTAAAATTCTTCTATTGTACATAGAATTACTTGAGTCAAAAAGACATAAGACTAGAGACCCTTACCCAAAATATTGTACTATCTGTTCATATGAAACCAATTTCAAACATAAGCAATAAAAAATCATTTAAAAATATTATATTGGCTATGCGAGCTCATTTTGGTTCCATATAAGTTTAAGGTGGTTTTTTTCCTGTTCTGTGAAGAAGGTGGCTTGATGGTGATAGCATTGAATCTATAAATTACTTTGGGCAGTATGGCCATTTTCACAATGTTGATTCTTTGTAACCATGGGCATGGAATGTTTTTCCATCTGTTGTGTCCTCTCTTATTTCCTTGAGCAGTAGTTTGTAGTTCTCCTTGAAGAGGTCCTTCACTTTCTTTGTTAGTTGTATTCCTAGTTATTTTATTCTCTTTGTAGCAATTGTGAATGGGAGTTGGCTCATGATTTGGTTCTTGGTTTGTCTGTTATTGGTGTATAGGAATGCTTGTGATTTCTGTACACTGATTTTGTACCCTGAGACTTTGCTGAAGTTGCTTATCATTTTAAGGAGATTTTGGGCTGAGACGATGGGGGTCTTCTAAGTATACAATGATAAGTCTGCTGAAGTGGAACTCACAACCACCTCTTTTCCCAGGTGCTCTGTCTTGGGAAGGTGGGGCTTTGTTTATAAGTCCCTGATGGGTTGTTGCCTTTTTCCAGAGGTGCCCTGCCCAGCATGAAGGGAGTCTAGACACAGTCTCCCTGCAGAGGCCTTGCTGAGCTGCTGCTGGCTCTGCCCAGATGCTGTGTATACTTCCCTGCGATTTTGTTTACACAGGCAAGGTTAGATATGCCTCAGTAACAGCGGATGACCCTCCCCCCACTGAACTTGACTGTCCCAGGTCAAGCTCAAATTGCTGTGCTGGCTGTGAAAATCTCAAGCCAGTGGGTCTCAGCTTGCTGGTCTTTGTGGGGGTAGTACCTGCCGAGCCAGATTCTTGGCTTTCTGCCCTCAGCCCCCTTTTCTTCAGGGGAATGAGCAATTCTATCTCACTGGCCTTCCAGGTGCCAGCTAAAACAGCCACCCAGTTTTGTGCTGGAAACCTGCAGCGCCAGTGTTTTGGCACGGGCGAGAAGCTCCTGGTCTACAGGTTGTAAAGATTATGGGAGAAGCACAGTATCTGAGCTGGAGCGCTGGAGTGTCCAGAAAAGTCCTAATGGCCTCCTGTGGGCAGCACGAGGAATTCTCTGGTCCCGTGTACTTCCCGAGTGAGGCAACACCCCACCCTGCCTGGGTTTGTCATCACTGGGCTACGTGCACTGTCCAAACAGTCCCATTGAGATGAATCTGGTACCTTGGTTGGAAATGCGGGCATCACTTGCCTTCTGTATCGCTCTCAGTGGGAACTGCACTCCAGAGCTCTTCCTGTTCCATCATCTTGGCAGAAGTCCCCTTGAGTTTGAACTCCAGGTCTTCCATTTTCTAGTTGTGTAGTATCAGGCAAGTTGCTCTGTCCCTCTATGCCTTGGTTTCCTCAACTCTTGTGGATAGGCTGAACGCAAATAGAGATGTCAGAATGTACAAAGCAGAGCATGCTCAGTTCCTTATAAAATTTGCCGATCACATAATCAGTTTTCCTCATGTAACCTGGGATCTGGCACCTGTGAGAAAGTTGAATCCAAAAGTGGGTCTACAACCAGTGGAATGCATCCGCTCCAAGTTGAGATCACTGTTGCTTGTTTCCAAGGCACAGTGTACAGAGTGTTAAGTGAAAGTGAACTTACCACTGTAACAGGCAACAGCAAATTTGCTCTTTTGTCTTGGCCTTCATGTAACACAGGGGAGTGCCCTTGGCAAGAAACCCTCAATTGCCAAAGAGTACTCAAACTAGTTCATTGACAATCTGAAAACAGAAAAGAACTCTGGGTAGTCCCTCACTCCTAAGGGCAATGATGGACAAGTATCCCTTCTCTAGGGCTCCAAAATCCCACAAAGAGTAGCCTCAGCCAGGGAACATCAATTCCTAAGAGTGAAGAACCAGATCATCAAGGGAAACAAGGAAGAAAAAGCAGGGCTGTAATTTTCTTATGTTTTAAAACTGGAAGGGTCAATTTCTATGTATATTTAAAAGAACCATAAACATCAGTTCTGTGGGGTAATTGGGCTGGTTTCAGAACTAATTCCATCATAAAAGGGCAAACATCTCCTTTGACTAAAATTAGGACAAAAATAATTTGGAAACATAGAAGCCTGATATCTCAGTCCTTTGAACTCCAAGAATAGAAATAGGCAGAGCTAGTAAAAAATTCAGATAGCTCACAATACAGTCAAAAATGGTTTTTTTTTTTTGTTTTTTTTTGATGGACCACAGAAGTCATTTTTAGAGCATGGAAACACTGTGAATGGAAACTATAAAATTTCTGTGACCATGCCTTAGGCTACAGGCTTTATAGTTTCTATGTAGTTAACAAGACCAGGACCAACCCATACAGTGTCTTAGGAAACAGATCTATCCTCTTTCTTCAGAATTAGAATGGTAAATTCCTAATACATGTCCTCCTTCTGGCATGAAATGCAAATATGAAACTCATATATAGAAAGAAAGCAGTAGAGAAGAAAAAATTGTAAAAAATCCTAAAAGGTCAATTAAGATTAACTGACTCTACATATTAACATTTCTAAACAGCCAAGAAAACACACCATTGAAACAGACACAAAACCAATTCAAACAATACAATAATTCACTCCTGAGAAAATAAAAATAAATGGGCAACCTTGAAGAGGGATTTAAGGTAAGACTTTTAAAAAATTCTTAGTGATAAAGAAATCAGTGACATCAACAAAGTAAAAGATAAGTTATAAACACAGTTGTCAGATATAGAAAAGGAACATGTTAAGGGAGAAAAAAAAGAAACTAAAGAGAAATGTTCACTTTGAACTCATGTGAAAGAGAATAATATAAAATAAATACAGATCCCAGGACAAAAATATAAAGAGATAAGTTTATAGTCACTAGGAGTAAATGGAAAATAGATTAGAAAATGAAGGAATAAATAGACAAGTAATATATAGAAGATTCTAAATAATAAGTTCCTTTAACGGAAGAGGCACATAGGCCTTCATATTCAAAGTCTGCAAGGAGTAATGAGAAAGATAAATACAAATGAAACTATAATGAAAACAGTATAGAGAAACTGCAGGATATCAGTGTATTAGTTTTCTATTGTTTTGTAAAAAATTATTATAAATTTAGCCCCTTGAATAAACAACCATTTATTTATCAATGATCTAGAGATGTGTAAATTTCTCTAGGTCAGAAGCCCACCCCAGTGTGGGTGTGCTCTCTACTCAGGACATCACAAGTCTGAAATCAAGGTGTTGGTCAGGTGGAATTCTCATCTGGAGGCTCTGGGGAAAAATTTGCTTTCAAGCTCTTTCCTATTATTGGCAGAATTAAGTTACTGGGTTGTAGGCTTAAGATTGCTTTTTCCTTGCTATCAGTCAGGAGCTGTGCATATCCCCCTGTATTATTTGGCCCCATTTATTGAGTGACCTGAAAGGCTGCCAGTTTTGAGTGAGGTCCAGAACAGGATCCTGCTACAGGTCCAGGCTGCTGTGCAAGTTGCTCTGCGACTTGGGCCATACATCACAGCATATCCAATCTTGACTGAGGTGTCAGTGGCTGATAAAGATGTTGTTTGGAGCCTTTGACAGACCCTCACAGATGAATCACAGTGGAGGCCTCTAGGATTTGGAGCAAGGCTCTGCTATCTTCTGCAACTAGCTCTTCTTTTTGAGAGACAGCTCTTGGCCTGTTACTGGGATTTGGTAGAAAGTGAAGGTTTGACTATGGATCATCAAGTCACCATGCAACCTGAACTGCCTATCATAAACTGGGTGCTTTCTGACCCATCTAGCCATAAAGTTGGTCATGCACAGCATTCCATCATCAAATGAAACTCATATATATGTGATCAGGCATTAGCAGGTCCTGAAGGGACAATTAAGTTACATGAGGAAGTGGCTCAAAAATGCCCATGGTCTCCACTCCTGCCACACTTTCTCTCCCTCCACCTGTACCAATGACCATATGGGAAGTCCTCTATGATCAGTTGACAGAGAAAGAGAAGACTAGGGCCTGGTTTACAGATGGCTGTACACAATATGTAGGTATATCTAAAAGTGGATATCTGCAGCACTAGAGCTCCTTTCTAGGATTTCCCTGAAGGACAGTGCTAAAGGAAATCTCAGTGGGCAGAACTTTGAGCAGTACACCTGGTTGTGTACTTGGCTTGGAATAAGAAAAGGGCAGATGTGTGATTATATACTGATTCATGGGCTGTAGCCAATGGTTTGGCAGGATGGTCAGGGACTTGGAAGAAGTATCATTGGAAAATTGGTGGCAAAGAAATTTGAGGAAGAGATATGTGGATGGACCTCTCTGAGTGGTCAAAAACTGTGAAGTTATTTTTATTTCACATGAATGCACACCGAAGGGTGACCTCAGCAGAGGATAATTTTAATGATCAAGTAGATAGATTGACACATTGTGTGGGCACTACTTAGCCTCTTTACCTAGCCACTCCCTTATTGCCCAGTGGACCCATAAACCAAGTGGCTATGGTGGAAGGGATGGAGGTTATGCAAGGGTTCAGCAACATAGACTTTCACTCATCAAGGCTGACCTAGCTGCAGGCACTGCTGAGTTCCCAATTTGCCAGCAGCAGAGACCAACACTGAGCCCTCGATATGGCACCATTTCTCAGGGTGATCAGCCGGCTACCTGGTGGCAGGTTGATTATATTAGACCTCTTCCATCAGGAAAAGGGCAGTGGTTCATCCTCTCTAGAAAATACACTTACTCCAGATATGAGTTTAGCTATTCTCTACACAATACTTCTGCCAAGACTACCATCTGTGGACTCATGGAATGCCTTATTCACCGTCATGGTAGTCCATATAGAATTGCCTCTGACCAAGGCACTCACTTTATGGCTAAAGAAGTGTGGCAGTGAGCTCATGCTCATGAAATTCGCTTGTCTTATCATCCTGGATAAGACAAGTTCAAGATGATGTTCCCCATCATCCTGAAGCAGCTGATTGATAGAATGCTGGAATGGCCTTTTGAAGTCACAATTACAATGCCAACTAGGTGACAGTGCTTTTCAGGGCTGGGGCAAAGTTCTTCGGAAGGCTGTATATGCCATGAATCAGCATTCAATGTATGGTACTGTTTCTCCAATCGCCAAGATTCATGGATCCCGGAATCAAAAGGTGGAAGTGGATGTGGCACCACTCATCATCACTCCTCATGACCCACTAGCAAAATTTTTGCTTCCTGTTCCCATGACATTATGTTCTTCTGGCCTAGAGATAGAGATCTTAGTTCCAGAACACTGACACCAGGAGACACAGCAACAATTCCGTTGAACTGGATGTTAAAATTGCCACCTGGACACTTTGGGCTCCTCCAACCTCTAAATCAACAGACTAAGAAGAGAGTTACAGTGTTGGCTGTGGTTATTGACCCAGACTATCAAGAGAAAATCAGTCTACTACTTCACAATGGAGGTAAGGAAGAGTATGTGTGGAGTATACAGAAGATCCCTTAGGGAGTCTCTTGGTATTACCATGCCCTGTGATTAAGGTCAATGGAAAACTACAACAACCCAATCCAGGCTGGACTACAAATGTCCCAGACCCTTCAGCAATGAAGGTTTGGGTCACTCCAACAGGTAAAAGTTCACAACCTGCTGAGGAGCTTCCTGAAGGCAAAGGGAATATAGAATGGATAGTCGAAGAAGGTTGTGTCAATACCAGCTAGGACCATGTGACTAGTTGCAGAAAGGAGGACTATAAATGTCTTGAGTATATCTTCTTTATTTTGTTAAAAACATGTTTATGCACATATACATTTGTATTAGAAAATATCTTCATTTAATTTTCTTTCTTTTTCCTTTATCATGTAACATAGATTTATTGACATCATATCAGCATTTAAGTGTTGTTAACTTGATGTAATGCCATATAACGGATTCATGCACTTGTGTTTGTATGAAGGATAGCTGTATTATGTAACCTTGTTATTGTCTTTATTTGAACACTATGTGTAATTTCAGGAGCTGTGTATGGATTCACGTTAACAAGGGGTGGATATGTGATGGTTAGTAGTGATTATCAATTTGATTGGATTAGTGGATGCAAAGTTGTGTTCCTGGGTGTGTCTGTGAGGGTGTTGCCAAAGGAGATCAACATGTGAGTTAGTGTACTGGGAGAGGAAGACCCACCCTCAGTCTGGGTGGGCACCATCTAATCAGTTGTCAGGATAGCTGGAATAAAGCAGGTGGAAGAAAGTGGAAAAAAGACTTGCTGACTCTTCTGGCCTTCATCTTTCTCCCATGCTGAATGCTTCCTGCTCTCGAACATCAGACTCCATGTTCTTCAGCTTTTGGACTCTTGGACTTACACCAGTAGTTTGCCAGGGGCTTTCAGTGGTCTGTCAGCTGCCCTAGTTTGATGTTTTAGGACTTGGACTGGTTTCCTTGCTCCTCAGCTTGCAGATGGCCTACTGTGGGACTTTGTGATTGTGTAAGTCAATATTCCTTAATAAACCCCCATTCATATATACATCTATTCTATTAGTTCTGTTCCTCTAGAGAACCCCTACTAATATACTCCAAAGGCTATTCACACTCCTTGTCATGTGTCCCCCTACATCTTCCATGTAATAATGGTGTATGAGATCCTTTCAGTGCTTTGGATTTCTTGACTTCTCTATTTCTAATTTACAGATCCTTATTTAAAGGGCATACATAATTAGGTCAGGCACACCCAGTTAATTTCCATATTTTAAGCTCAATTGCTCTGTGACCTTAATTATATTTGTAAAATCCCTTAACATCAATACCTAGATTTGTGTTTGATTGAGTAACGGGTAGAAGGAGTGTATATACCAAATGCTGGGAATATGAGGGACTATTTTACCTGCCATGAATGAGACAAAATAATAAAAATCTTAAATGGTATTTGCATACACACACACATACACATAACACACATACACACACACATACACACAGCTTACAAACAACAACAATTTGCTTGCTAGAAAACTTCCAAATAGCAACTGTAAATGCCAGAATACATGAGTGTGAGGAAGTAAACCTGTTAATATGAATTTTATAGTAACTTTAATGTTTATTCCAGTTCCAAGGCAAATAAAGATATTTCAGCCCTGTAACAATTAATAAAAGAATTGACATAACTGTAAATTTCATGTGACAAGATTCCCTTCTCTAATTAACCTCAAATTTGTATGTTCACATTATAGATACATAAAAATTAAATACATTCTTTTTATATTTAAAAAGTAATTTAGTAAAAATATCAAACTCAACACACACATCCATTTTTTCCCCCTTTTAAGACTCTAATACTAAAACAGGGAAGTATCTTTAAAGGCATTATTCCCCCCCTCAAAAAAATTACAGTGGAAATGAGAAAATGGACAACAATAGCATTGTGGAAGCTAGAAAGCAGATTGACCAACAAGATCCATAAAATACAAATATTTAATTTACAGAGGGGAAAACAAAGAACCACCTTAATTTGTATCACTGAATTCTTTTTTTTTTTTTTGAGATAGAGTCTCACTCTGTCACCAAGCACCAGGCTGGAGTGCAGTGGCACAATCTCGGGTCACTGCAACCTCCGCCTCCTGGGTTCAAGCAATTCCCCTGCCTCAGCCTCCCGAGTAGCTTGGACTACAGGTGCATGCCACCACACCCAGTTAATTTTTGTATTTTTAGTAGAGACGGGGTTTCACCATGTTGGCCAGGATGGTCTTGATCTCTTGACCTCCTGATCTGCCGCCTCGGCCTCCCAAAGTGCTGGGATTACAGGCTTGAGCCACTGCACCCAGCCTATACCACTGAATTCTTAAAACAATAAGGACCTGATAACTGAAGGTACTGACATCTGAGGGTAGGTGGCCAAAGGCTAGGATAAGAAAAGTTGCTTAATTCCCGTTTTTTAAAATGTTAGAACTATAAAGGGTCAGATTCTCTGGTAAAAGAACCTGAGACAGAAATTCAGATGCTTTTGATCTAGTAAGTAATTAGAGAAGTATGGAAAAAGAAAAAGATGAGTGCAAAACTATTCTTAGGTAAAATTTTTCATCAAGTGCTTCACAAAGTAATATTGAGGCAAAGGCATTCATCTTTTTATCTTTGTAAACACTTATCCTAAGACACACTCAAAATTAATCAAAGGGATAATTCACTCTTGAAGAAATTTAAGCAGTAGAAGTTATTGGGCAGACAAGGCTGGAAGATCGTTCCAGATATAAGTAACAATATTTGCAAAAGAGTAAAGCTGAATATGTCTATATGTGAATTTGAGAGACTGCAGATATTACCCTAAAGATGTTATGACACAATATTAAGTATAAATTATAGTTCTTTTGGATAAATGTTTACTTTTAATTGGATTGAGAACAGTTACATACTTAATATTACATAAACGTAAAGAAAAAATATGAGATTTATTATAAAACTTTTACTTTGCAATGATTTCTCTTTAGAGTCTTATTTTTGAAGATGCTCTAGAAATCTCATAAATGAAATACATACTTTTTTGCTTACTCTGAAATAGGAATAAGTCTTAACTGGAAAAGAACAGGAAAAAATATCTTAAAATATAGATATCTAAAGGTTATTTGAAGGCCAGTCTGGTATATAGAATGTTCTTATTCTGCCATTTTCTGACTTCACTATGGATTTTTAATATCTCAGGAAGGTATTGTTCTCTTTAATGCTGATTTTTATGGTAATCAAATGAACCTTAGCAACCTCACCATATACCAATTCCTGAATGATATTTTTAACTTCTGATTATCTTATTAATGGTTTTAGTAGCCAGATTTTCCTAAAAATTATTCTGTATAACTTTTTGTATATTCATTTGTGCTAGCTTTGAACAAAACAAAGAACTTCCTATGTTCAATTTACAAAGGAAATTTTAATATTGTCTAATATTGTGTGACTAATATCCAATTACAAAACTGAACACTAGGTAAACAAGTTAAAATAATAACATTTTTAGGAAGCCTCTTTCCATTTTTTATTGTGTGTTTTACATGTAAAGAAAGCCCTAGCATTTATAATAATGTAAAATAGAGGTTTAAAATTAGAATGATTTTAATGTAAACCCTGCTTAGCACCTTGCACATAATTATGTACATAGCAGAAACTATATTGGTATTTGTAGAGTCATTGATCTATTAATAAACCCATCACAGTTTATCTGTGTACCCTCATGCAATTGTACCCTCATGCAATTGTACCAGTTAAAATGAGAATATGAATGAAAATTTCATGATGAGCTTAATACTTTCATAAGAGGAAACACCAGAGAGCTTGCAGTCTCCCTCACTCCTACTATCTGAGGACAAAGTGAGAAGAGGGACATCTGCAAGCCAGCCAGAGACCCCTCACCAGAAAATGATCATTGTGACACCTTGATCGCAGACTTCTAACCTCCCAAATTGTTAAAAAAAAAAAAAATCTGCTGTTTAAGGCACTCAGTCTGCGGTATTTTGTAAGGAAGGCCAAACTGACTAAAGACAGCAATTTTCAATGATGCTCCCACAATTAGTGGATGTTCCAACATACTTCTAAGAGCTGTCCAACAGCATTTACCCAACTTTGCAACGGTTCAAAGGTCAAGATCATACACAATCTTTTCTATTCAAGTATATTGAACTTCAAGTTCTCTCCACTTAACTTGTTTTTTCATGATGTGTTTATAAGCAAAACATATTTTTCTTTGTAAAACACTTGATACATAACAGGGAGATAAAATTATGTGCTTAGGCAATTTTAAAAGCATACTACCTTACAGATTGATAAAAATGAAGTAGAATGTGTATCAACAGTATGAGGGCAATATAAGGAAAAAAGAAAATGTGTTAAGGTGCTATAGAATGAATTCAATGACTATAGAGTTAAAATCTTTTAATTTTACAGAATTAAATTATTTGAAATTTTATAACTATAAAATATCAAAATTTGTTTTTAATAGCAAACCACCCTGAGCTGACACAATACATCTGTCAAAAAAATCTTCACTTATTAAACATATCTCAAATACAACTCAGTAGGGCAAATTTTTCCAAATAGCTTGTTTCTTTAACAAGCTACAAATGCAAGGTAAAATGTTACTGTACTTGCAATTTCAAATAAAGTTGAAATTTTAATTTTAAATTTAGGATAAAGCATTAAAAATCATTTGGCTATTTAACAACATTAAAGAATCTGGATTTTAAAAACAACATTGTCAAGCATTTCTTAATATTATAAATTGTTTTGATGCCATTCTGTCACTTCCTGGCAGGCAGACCAAAGGCATTTACGTAAGCTCTTTAAGCCTCAGCATTCTAATTTAAAAAACTGGAATACTAATGTGAGCGTCTCTTTAATTTTAATATGTATATATACACACACACACACGTGTGTTTGTGTATGTATGTTTTTGTATGTATATATGTGGCATACATGTATACACAACTCCTAGGTGAGAAAATAGAACAATCTCAACAACTGCAGGCAGCTCTCTTGTGCTCCTTTCTTCCACCTAGAAGTATACACTCTTCCATCTCCTCAGAGTATCATCAATTAGTTTTGCCTTTTTTGAACTTCATATAAATTTAATTAGAGATCATATACTCTTTTATATCTACATTACTTTATTTATTATTATAAATGTAACATCATCTATGTCATGTGAATCCGTGGTTTTTCTTTTTTATTGCTGAGTATTCTACTGTGTGAATATACTAAAATCTGTTTTTCCATTCTCATGTTGATTGAAATTTGATTATTTCCAGATTTTGGCAATTAACAATGGAATTGCTATGAATACTCCTCTTATATGTGTCTCTTGGTAGACATAGGCACTCCTTTCTCTTAGGTATATATTTAGGAGGATGACTGCTACATCACAGGGAGGTATGTGTTTTGCTTGAATGGTTGAGAGTTTGCATCCATTTACAATCTTGAATTATGAGAGTAAATCATGTCTCCAGCTAAATCTCACTCAGAGTGAGATTTTCACATATATTTTTATGATCTCTAAAATTACAAAAACCTCCCAAGTATTTTCATACTAATTATAAAAGTTACGCAGAATCAAATGAATTTATATTAGGTAGAAAAAGGGACTAGTGACGTAAAATTTTTTTCTTAATAAGCAGCTTCCTGCTTCCACCTTTACCCACTGAGCTGTGCTGTCTCTGATTTAAAATTGTGCTTTCAGATATCATGGCACTCTAGGTGAAGCCTTTAAAAAAAATCTGAACTCTAGATTTTATAAAGAATTTATTAGAGAATGCCTATTCTTTAATTTTTCCAAGCATAAACTTATTTACAGGGGACTTTCACTTTGTCCAAGTTTGGATGCTTATTTTTGTAATTGACATAAAATCTACAATGTTAACAAATGACAGTGTTATCCTGTTGTGAGGTGGTCATTTATATAAAAATACTCCATTTTATTGGGGTTCATGTTCATTCTAATTCAGTATTACATTTCTGAATGAGAAAAGTTCAATTCAAGGTGCTTAGGTTAAGGACTACTGAAGGTCTTCTAATTCACAAACCTCCCACCCAGAGTTTCCAGGAGAAACAAGACCAAAAAATTTATTTTACAGTCTTCTATTTCACAATACAGTGAAAAAGCATCTTCTTATCTTGTAACAGAATGTTGACTGCTATTCTATTTTATATGAGTTAGCCAGTAAAGGACATGCTTTATCATTATTGTTGTTTGCAATAAATAATATCTACTACTTCAAAATGTATATTACTTTATGTTTCAAAGTTTTAATAAGATTTATCACATTTTAAAATAAGGGTTAGTAATTTTGTACTCCTGGACATAGTAATTTTATGCTCTTCTACCTATGATAATGTGGTAATTTTTTGCTATACAAGAAAATCATACGGAGGTTGAAGTGCATAGTTTGCAATGGAAGGTAGGTGTACTTAAAATTAAAAAATCAGTTATAAATAAATTTGCAAGGCTTTTAATATTTAGGAATAAATAATATACTTAAAAATAGAATATTGTGGTAATAAAAGGGTTAATGTCATCACTACACACAAATTTATTTGCACTTAAGCAAGCCCCTTAAGATCAGTTGGAAGTCTTCAAATTTATAATGTTTCCTGTAAAAGCACAAATTAATACCTGTGGAGAAATAGAGAGTAGTTGCCTTGATCTGTCATAGTATTAAGTTTATCATATTTATATATATATATATATCATATATTATATATATAAATGACATATATATCATTTATATATCATATATACACACCTGGCTATATTTATAAATATATTTATATCATTTATAAATATATAAATTATATATATATATCATATATATAAATCATATGTCATTTATATATAAATGATATATATGTTAGGATGTATCATATTGGGCAAAATCTAAAACAGATATAAAAAATGCTAAGTAAACCCAGTGCTTATGTCTCTCTGACACTTAATATGCAGGTAAGATTGAGGAAAACTCCAGTAGAAGATTCATTCATTTTCTAAAGATTTCTTCAAATTCATCAGGCTTCTATCTGGCTCTACCAGAGGCTTTTTTCCCTGATCTGTCTTTCAGAATTTTTCAGAATATTCCTTTATATCTGGGAAAACATAACATGGGAAACAACCCATTTTCTTGATTTATACTACAAGCCAATAAAATCAAAATACGCATGCACATTTTGCATTATTCATTTAAAAGCAATTCAGAGATGAATTTCCGGTTATATTAAAACACTGTAAGTAATTTTAAAATAATACTAGATATTTGTGCTCTCGGTTTCATTGGCCATTCTACCAGTTTGCTCAGTTATACTGTTTCTCTTCTTTCTGCCTATATTATACGTAAGATTGTATAATAATCTTGTTCTTTCTTATTCTTAGTCTTAATCCCACACACCTTCAAATTACATATATACATATATATTTCATGTAAATAAAAAATATATATACATTTGTCTACTACCCATGATATATCCATGATTTATACCATCAGAGCATAATATGATAGCCAGGTGTGTATATATATATATATATATATATATATATTTATATTTATATTTATATTTATATATATTTATATTTATATATATATATTTATATTTATATATATATATTTATATTTATATATATATATATTTATATTTATATATATATATAAATAATACCCCTACAGAAATAAGGGACCACCACTCCTGTTGTTGTTTTGAGACAGGGTCTTGCTCTGTCACCTGGTTGGAGTGCATTGGCTCCATCATTGCTCATTGCAGCCTCAAACTCCTGTGCTCCAGTCATCTTTCCTCTTTGGCCTTCTAAGTAGCTGAGACTACAGGCACAGACCATCATGCCCCATTAAGAGATGGGGTCTCACCATGTTTCTCAGGCCTATCTTGAAGTCCTGATCTCAAGTGATCCTCCCATCTTGGATTCCCAAAGTGTTGATATGATGTGAACCACTTGGTAGATAATGATGTGAGCCACAGTGCCTGTCCCAAAAATAATATTTTCTTATGCTGTTAGAATTTAATTTCCTTTTTTTTTTTTTGAAAGAGAGTCTCACTCTGTTACCCACTGGAGTGCAGTGGCTAGATCAAAACTTACTGCAGCCTCAGAATCTGGGCTCAAGTGATCCTCCAGCAACAGCCTCCTGAGTAGCTGGGACTACAAATATGTACAAATTAAAAGAAAAGAAAACTGTGTAAAATTACAAGAATAATAATGCACAGCAGAAAATAGTATGTTTAAGAGTAAGAATAAAATATTATAAAAATATATTATCTCTTACGATTATATTGTATTCCCTGGCATTGCATAATATATATATATATACACACATGTATCTGTATTACATATAATATGTATGTGTCTATATATGTATATAGTACATTTCAAAAGAATATTTTGTAAACATTTTTATAATTTTTTTCAACTCAGTAACACTTTACTCATTTCAAAGGTAGGTGTTTGAAATGAAGTATATGAATTTTCCTCCTGTGAATATCCTGATGTAGAAAGATACTTGAGCACATTGGGACAATCAGCTGCACAGGAGGAGGTACAGACAGAGTGGTGTGAAGCTCAGTGGCACAGGGCAGAGAGAGCTGAAGGTGAGATCCAGCAGGCCTGAGTTCAACTCCTACACAGCCACAAGATGGTTGAGTGTACCAGCACTAACCAGCCTCTCAGGGCCTCTTTTCCCACACTGGCTACTCTGAGAGAAGAGTAAATGCAGTAAAGTCCCCAGAGCAGGGCCTGGCTTGTAGGCTTCTAGTAATAGTGGTTTCATTTCCTCTTGCAACCGTCATTGCATGATGGGAAGGGACAGGCACATGGAGAGTGGCACATCGCTAGCTGCTGGGGTGCGTCAGGCACTACAGCAGTAAGGCACCACCACTTCCCCATGGGGCATGGTAGGGTCTGGTCCTCCTCTCGGCCCCACAGCCTCCACAGTGGCACTTACCACATGCCATTGTCACTGTGTGCCACCCTATCTCCTTCACTCAAGTCCAAGCCTGAGGGTAGCAGGACTCTGAGTGTGGACATTGGCATGACTGGCAAGGCCTAGCAGAGCATGGATTCTCTATCAATGGATTGTGGAATCCAGCCATGCTTCTAGAACACTTACTCTGGGCTAGGCTCAGGGCTAGACATTCCTGAGTTCAGCTGGTTCCCAGTGTGGATGAAGGCAAACAAGCAACAGAAAACAATAGTCTGTGATGAGGGTCCAGGGAGTGGGTCCAAGTGGGCCTCAGAGGAGGTAAGGGTTAGTGACAGAGGCCTGAGCCCGGTAATTAATCAGAAGTGCTAGCGACAACAGCCACCATCTGCCAAGCACTTCCTCTGATCCTCACAGTAGCTCTATAAAGTAAGGACTTAATTGTTCTCATTGTACAGAAGACAAAGCTGAGGCCCATAGAGGCTCACTTGCCCAAGGTCACAGAGCTTGGAAGTGCCCTGAGGTGTGGCACCAGAGCACCAGGGGCAGAGCATGTTGAGGGGAGGCTGGGGAGGCCAAGCGCTAAGGATCTTGGAGGTTGGGCAAGGAACTTGGACTTGATGTTCTTGCCTCCCTGCTCCTCATTTTAATACATTAATGGCTTTTCAAAGTTGTACGAGGCCTCAGAGATGACCTCCCAGCATTGCTACCTTCCCTGGAAAGGGACCCTATTAAGCAGCCTCCCAAGAACCAACATTGAGAGGCAGCCTGCATGGTAACTGAAAACTGAGTCACTTGGACCTTGCCAGTTGCATGATCTGGGGCATGACACCTTGCAAGGCCCAATTTCCTCATCTGCAAAATGGGAACTGTGATACCTGCCTCTAGGTGGTTGGCACAGGATCTTCATTTACAGACCAGTTCACCAGCTGGATATTGTGGTTAGAACAGGGTTCTTACCATCTCCCCATTGCACAAAAGGTAAAGTTGTGGCCCAAGGGGGAAATGCCTCCCCACTCCGGTCCTGTGCTAGCTCAGGGCAGACCTGGGACTTGCTTTCTGACCTTCCTTACCCTCTGTGACTTCCTACTGCACCTCTCTCTGTCCAGGAAGACAAAACTGCTGAACCTTTGTAGAGCAGGAAGCTCACTGGCTTCACAGGGCCCTGCTGTGTTGGCAACATCATGATCTTCCAATTGCATTCTCTTAGTGCCGGTTGGACCAGATCTGTGGTTCCTTCTTCCTTGGTCTCTCGTCTCACCACCACTCTGTCACATCCAACACCTGCCCAACCTTCTCTGCTTTTACTTCTTTAAGCCAGGGCCAGTTTTCTTGCACAGCTTCTCTCTTCCCTTTTATTACTTCTCAGCATCCTCCCCAGGCTTCTGCCTGTCCTTCTCCCATTTCAACCACCCCATGTCCATTAGCCTGAAAAAGCCTTGGCCCCAGGAGTAGACAAGGGCAGGAGCATTGAATTAGGAGTTGGTGTATCAGGCATTCTTCCTGGCTTTGCTCTGTCTGGGCTGATCAGGCCATGTCAGCTGACCTTTACGGGTTTCATTTTCCCCATCTATAAGAAGAGCGAGCCCTAGTAACATAGTGAGATGCCATTTTTATTTTATTTTTTTAAATATTAGCTGGGCATGGTGGTAGGCACTTGTGGTCCCAGATACTTGGGAGAGGTTGAGTCAGGAGGATCACTTGAGCCCGGGAAGTTGAGGCTGTGGTGAGCTATGATCATGCCACTTCACTCCGGCCTGAGAGACAGAGGGAGACCCTGTCTCAAAACAACAACAACAACAACAACAAAAGAGGGGTGGAGGAAAGTAATGTCTCAGAAAAAAAACAATATTTGAGTAGAGTAGTGTGATGGTTATTATGTGTCAGTTTGATTGGATTGAAAGATGCCTAGATAGCTGGTTATTGTTTCTGGGTGTCTGTGAGGGTGTTGCCAGTGGAGATTAACATTTGAGTTAGTTCACTGGGAGAGGAAGACCGACCCTTAATGTAGGTGGGCACCATCCAGTTGGCTGTCTGTTTAGCTAGAAGAAAGCAGGTGGAAGAAGGTGAGATAAGCGGGCTTGCTGAGTCTTCTGGCTTTCATCTTTCTCCCTTGCGGGATGCCTCCATCTGTTCCTCCTGCCCTTGAACCTCAGACTCCAAGTTCTTCAGCCTTTGGACTCAGCCTTACACCAGAGGTTTTGCTGGGAACTCTTTGGCCTTCAGCTACAGACTGAAGGGAGCACGGTCAGCTTCCCTGCCTTTGAGGCTTTTGGACTCAGACTGAGACATTACTGCCTTCTCTCTTCCTCAGTTTGTAGTCTGTCGTGGGACTTCACCTTGTGATAGTGTCGATGAGAAGAGTCAAACTCTGTAAAAATACTTGAAGAGATTTATTCTGAGCCAAATATGGGTGATCGTGGCCCGTGACACAGTCCTCAGGAGGACCTGCAAACATATCGAAGGTGGTCAGGGCGCAGTTTAGTTTTATACATTTTAGAGAGGCACGAGACATCGATCAAATACATTCAAGAAATACATTGGTTTGATCCAGAAAGGCAGTATATCTCAAAGTTGGGGGGAGGTTTCCAGGCTACAGGTGAATTTAAACATCTTCTGGTTGACAATTGGTTAAGTTTGTCTAAAGACCTGGGATTCATAGAAAGGGAATATTCAGGTTAAGATAAAGATTGTGGAGCCCAAAGTTCTTGTGAAGTCTTACAGTGGCTGCCCTTAGAGACAATCAGTGACAAATGTTTCCTATTCAGATCTTAATCTCTTTAGGATTGGGAGGTCTGGAAGAAAAGGATCTAGCTATGTTAATAGAGATTTTTTACAGATGCAAATTCTCCTCCACAAAGAACAGTTTTGCAGAGCCATTTCTAGATAAGGCAGAGAAACATGTTTTAAGGTAAAATATTTTTATTTTTTTCCTTGTCTTGTAATGTTACGCCAAAGTCAGGTTGGAAAATAAGTCATTATATATAGGGTTAAATAAAACCCTTCTGATGAGAATGTATGATTTGTAGGGCATGACTCCCCAGACCCCTTAAATAGAAATTTGTGCAAGACAAAAAAAATCAGAGTTTAGTCCTCAATAGTATGAGCCAATTCTCCTTAGTAAACTCTCTTTCATACACACATATATCTTATTAGTTCTGTCCCTCTGGAGGATCCTAACACAAGCAGTTTAAACCAAAAAGGGCAATTGTATTTTCTTTATTAATTACAAAGTAATAGCCAGCTTTTTTCAACTTGTTTGAAGCCTTACACAAAATCGTTTAAAGAGTTAACATAAAAAAAGAGCTGAGCTCATAGAATTGAAGTGATAAGCTGAACAAAAATGAATTAACACAGAATGATTTTGCTATACAAGTGCATAAAAAAATGAAGCAAGGAGACTAAGAAAACTTGGAACATTTGTCTGAAATAAGAGAAAACATTTCATAGTTCAGAGACTTAAGTATTAACAGTTTTGGTAATAAACACAATTGAGCAATTGTATAAGTAACACAATCTTGTTACAATGTGTGTTTAAATATGTATCAAATGTCTACTGAGAAATATTGTTTATTTTCTCCCAAGTGGATGCACCAATTGATAGTTTTTATTTGGTAATTTGTCTACTGATGAATGCTGTAGTTTTTATAAATAAAAATTACATTAAGAAAAAAATTAAAATATGTATTTATAGATAAATAAGTTTGTTTTAGCCATCAAAAATTATTTTGATAACACTTTCCTTGAAAAAAAGTTTAACCATACACTATGACATATAGATAACATGGTGTGTTTTCAAATACCTAGTTAAGTCTAATATTCTGATATTCACCTAAATTTTGTTTTTGTAAATAACCAATAGAAAGCAGCACTTGATTTCTAGTGTCTTTATCATGTATGAAATCCAAACTTTCTTGTAAAATGCATACACACACACACACACACACACACACACACACACACTCCCTGTTCCCAGAATGTAAACATAGCCCTTAAAACTGTGGCTAGAACAGTATCGCTGATATGTTACCTACGTAAGAGAAAAGTGTACTTTTAATAGCACATTGACATTTGGTAGTTGTGATGTTTAATATTGAGTGTCAACTCCATTGGATTGAAGGATGCAAACTGTTGCTCCTGGGTGTGTCCGTGAGGGTGCTGCCAGAGGAGATTAACATCCTGAGTCAGTGAACTGGGAAAGGCAGACCTAGTCTTAATCAGGTGGGCACAATCTAAAGCAGCTGCCAGTCAGGCTGGAATAAAAGCAGGTAGAAGAATGGGAAAAGACTACACTGGTTTAGTCTCCCAGCCTATATCTTCCTCCCGTGCTGGATGCTTCCTGCCCTTGAACATAGGACTCGTTCAGCTTTGGGACTCTTGGACCATTGACCACAGATGGAAAGCTGCACTATAGGCTTCCCTACTTTTGAGGTTTTGGGACTCAGAGTAGCTTCCTTGCTCCTCAGCTTGCAAATGGCCTATTCTGGGACCTCACCTTGTGATCATGCGAGTCAATACTCCTTAATAAACTCCCCTTTATATATACATCCTATTCTATTTGTTCTGTTCCGTTAGAGAACCCTGACTAATACAGTAGGAGATGAGTAATTCTGTTTTGTGATAACCTGGCAGTTAGCATGGAACTACTCAGTCATGTGTGAAGTGTCTAATTTATCTCCACCTTTTATTTGCCATGTCATGACAACAATGAATATATTTTTTTACCTGTGGACAAAAATCAAAATTCTGGCAATATCATTTTGTAGTTTCTACTGAAATATGCCATTTTCTGTTTTCAAGATTCTTAGGATTTCCCAGAAGCTGTTTGTAAGCAGGCAGCGATATTAACAGATGGTAGTCAGACCATCAGTCTGCTCTTAAATATACATATGAAATGGATTCAGCTATTTGTCACAACAAAGCACAGAAGAGTTTTAGATAGGTCAGCAAAGCATCGCTAGAACATTTTAAATGTATTCTGAAGATACTTCGCCTAGCTCTCCTGGCACACATCCTCTGGGAAAAAATAAATGTTAAGGAATTACAGTGATAAATTGACTTTTAGTAATATTGTGTGTGTGCTTACAGTTAACCATTCACTACATGTATGATTTAATCTCCTTTTTTCAGCATGGCCTCTTTACCTTAGTGAATTCTATAGAAGTCTATCTATAGTTACTTCAGGGATAATGGCCTGCTTAATAATGACCGGCTTGTTACATGCATGAGTTAAAACAGCATCAAAGGTGTGGGAGTGCTTAATTTGGAATTTCTATCAAAGCAAATAATTATTTTCCTGATGTGGTGATTTGAAATTCTTTTACCTGTAAAGCAAACAAGAGCTTCTGGAAGCTCTAACTACAATTTAGATTTAGTCTTAATATGAAACAATAAGACAATCATATTTAAGTAATCTTATTTCCTTAGTTTCCTCTTAAGTGTGACATTTTCTCAGACTCCTTATTTTTAATAATCTTGACAATTTGGGGGAGTACTGGTGAGATATGTTGTAGCATATCCCTCAGTCGGGTTATGTTTAACACTTTTCTGATGATTAGGCAAGGGTTACATTCTGGGGGAGGCGGAACAGAGACACAAAGTACCACTTCCATCACATCGTATCCGTAATACATTCTGTGGACAGACCTTAATCAAATCACTTGGTTGAGGCAGTGTTTTCCAAGTTCCTCCACTTTGAAGTTAATTTCTCCATCTTCCACACTGTACTCTGGAATAAGGTCACTGTGCACAGTTGACATTTAAGGAGTGGATGATTATGCCAAATATTTGAGAGTGGTGCTTAGCTACATAAATTATTTGAAATTCTGCAAAAGGAATTTTTCTATTCTCCCTCATTTATAATGTCTGTATGGACTTATAATTTAATAATACTATATTTTATTGCTAAAATTATTTCAGTTTTGGCCACTGAGAGTCTTTCAGTTGTCTCCTGTGTCCCTTTTCCACATTTTAATTATTGTGAATTTTCTTTGTAATGGTGGGTTTTTTCTTTCTTAACTTATCCTTTTATTATTGTTTTTACTTTATGTTTTACAACATTGTTATTCTTTGTTTATAGCTCACAAAGTCATATTTCATAATAAAGTAATCTACTTTGATATGTTTTCTTTATTTTATGTTTTAGCTTATTTTCTCTTAAAATTTTACTTATTGTAGTAAGAACATTTAAATTAGATCTACCTTGCTAATAAACTTTTAAGTGTAGAATACAATATATCTAACTATGGAGACAATGCTTTACAGCATACCTCTAAAACATATTCATCTTGTACAATTAAGACTTTATTTAGGCCCATTAATTAATAATTTTTCATTTCCTCCTCCCCTCACACTCTGGCAAGCAACAGTCTACTTTCTTATTCTATGAGTTTGACTATTTTAGATATTTTGCATAAGTGTGATCATGCAGGACTTGTCTTTCTGTGACTTGCTTATTTCACTTATTGTATGTTCAAAATTTATCCGAGTGGTTGCATATTGTTAATATATCCTTTTCTAAAGCTACGTAATATTCCATTATATGTATGTATCATTTTCTTTATTCATTTGATCCATCAATGCATGTATGGGTTGTTTCCATGCCTTGGCTATTGTGAATTTTGTTTCCATATAACAGTGTTACCAATATTATTTTAGGATTATGATTTAAACTTTTTGAATAAATACCCAGAAGTAGAATTACTGAATCATATGGATATTTTATTTTATAATATTTTAAGAAATCTCCACGCAGTTTTCCATAATGGCTGCAATATTTGCATTCCTGCCAATAACAAATGATGGTTCCATTTTTACACAACTTCACCAACACTTATTGTCTTGCTTTTTGTGATGAGAGCCATCCTAGCATATTTTAGGTTATATCTCACTACAGCTTTAATTTGCATTTCCCTGATGATTGATGAAGTTGAGCATAATTTCATCTAACTGTTCATATGTCTTCTTTGGAAAAAATGTCTGCTCAAGTCTTTAGCCCATATTTTGACTTTTTTCATATGTATTCTTCTGGGAGTTTTAGTTTTAGGTCTTCAATCCATTTTAAATTCATTTGTTGTTGTTGTTGTTTTGACTCTATCACCCAGGCTGGAGTGCAGTGACACAATCTTGGCTTACTGCAACCTCTGCCTCCTGTGTTCAATCCATTCTCCTACCTCAGCCTCATGAGTAGCTAGGAGTATAGACATACACCACCATGACTGGTTATTTTTTGTATTTTTAGTAGAGAAGGGGTTTCACCATGTTAGCCAGGCTGGTTTTGAACTCCTGACCTCAGGTGATCCATTTGCCTCAGCCTCCCAAAGTGCTGAGATTAGAGGCATGATCTTATATGGTGTTAAGGTAAGACTTAATTTCATTATTCTGAATGTGGCTATACAGTTTTCCCCAACTCCATTTGTTCAAGAGATTATCATTTTCCTGTTGTGTACTCTTGACACTCATAAAAAATAAGTTGATCTTATATACATGGATTGATTTCTAAGTTCTGTCTTCTATTCCATTGATCTATATGTCTGTTTCTATGCCAGTTAAATATTGTTATAATTACTACAACTTTGTAATACACTCTGAAATTCGGAATTGTAATGCCTGCATCATTTGTTCTAAAGATTGTTTTGGCTATTCAGTGTCATTTTAGTAATTCTTAAAAAAATCTGTAAAAATCTTAAGGAGTTCATCATTATGGAATTTTTATAGAATGTCTATACTTTCTGGCAGTATCAAATGTTCCATACCCATTTGTATATTTTCTGCCCCCTCCCTAGATTTGGCCATTTCTGCAAAGATCCCTAGTTCCCCTGAGATATATTAGAATCCAAGATTTCAGTGCTGAATGTGCTTGGTTCTCCTGGGGAAGTCTTCTTTCTGGATTTTCTCAGTAAAAGAGCAAGAAAATATGAGTGTATCTACTAACCCATGTATTCACATATACCTATGATTATTTCTACTTTTAAACATAACTATCTTTATTAAGCTAAGTATTAACTCATATTGATGTCTCTAACTATAGTTCATGACTACATGGATAATTCCTGCCTCATGTCCTTGCTTATCCGTAACTTCACACATCAAAAGAAAGAACTTTTGTCCCTACCGTCTTCCATTCATTTGATTTTTCAATTTTGCTACATATTTATATTATATCAGAATATAAAGAGTACCATGAGAAAAAAATATATAAATTAGAGAACAATGTTATGTATTCTTTATTTTGGTTTTAGTCAGAGTCTAGTCATTTTCAAAGTTACTAAAGTCAGCAGCACCTTTTCTCTGACTTTCTTTCATAAGATCTACATTCTGTCCTGGGATTCCCCTAACATTTTAAAATAAAAAGTTTGGCCAGGTGCAGTGGTTCATGCCTGTAATCCCAGCACTTTGGGAAGCATAGGCGGGTGAATCACCTGAGGTCAGGAGTTCAAGACCAGCCTGGCCAACATGATGAAACCTTGTCTCTACTAAAAATACAAAAAAAAATTAGTTGGGTGTGGTGGTGGGTAACTGTAATTTCAGCTACTCGGGAGGCTGAGGCAGGAGAATCACTTGAACCTGAGAGGTGGAGATTGCAGTAAGCCGAGATCATGCTACTGCACTCCAGCCTGGGCAACAAGAGTGAAACTCCATCTCAAAAAAAAAAAAAATTAATGTTCACTTTTTTGTGCTCCTAAGTCCTATGGGTTTTGACAAATGCCTACTGCCATGCACTTACCATTACAGTATCATACAGAATAGTTTCATCACCCTGAAATATTCCCTATACTTTGTCTATTCAAATTTTCTCCTTCTCCCAAATTCCTGGCAACCACTGATATTTTGACTATCTCTATATTTTTGCCTTTTTCAGACTTTCATATATATGATATCATATATTATGTAATATTTTCAGAATTGTTTATTTTACTTAGCAATATGCTCATTAGTCTAATTTTTATCACTGAAAAATATTCCGTTGTAAGAATGTACATATAATAATTTGTTCACCTATTGATGAATATCAGTTTATTTCTAGTTTTCATTGATTATGAATAAATAAATTACATAGTATTTTTGTATTTGCATACATCTTCAAATAAGTTACATAAATATCTAGGAAGATAATTGCTAAATCACTTGGTAAGACCATGTTGAGCATTGTAAGAAACTGCCAAACTGTCTTCCAAAGTATTATAGCATTTGTGTTGCCATCAGTAATAAATGAGAGTTACTGCTGTTCCATATCCTTGCCAGGAACTGCTATGTCAATTTTTTAGGTTTATCCATTTTTTTCTTTTATTTCTGCTGGAATGTGATAGTTTTAGCCATTTTAATAGGTATGTAATGCTACATCATTATCATTTTAAATTGCATAATTATCTTTTATATGCATTTAAGTATTAAAAATTATTTTCTGAAATGATTCTGGGTGTTTTCCTTTTCAGAGCAAAGTGGTTGGAAGATAAAGCAATGTAATTCCTTTTCTTAATTTAGATGATACTAGGACTGGGCATACATTTCTGTTTCTTTGCTCAATAACACTGAGAAAAAGTATTAAATATTTGTTCCAGGACTTACAAACTTCCAGAGATTATACTATGAACTGATATTGCTTTATTTTGGAAATGAACCTATTACTCACTAATCTCTCTCTCATTAAGACTCACTACTATATTTTCACTTTATTCTCACCAATCCAAAAGCATTGTATCATTAACTCTATCAAATCTCAACCCATTCTTCTCCCTGAAGGACTCCTCTTAAACTTATTAATCTTAGCTCCTAAAATCCTTCAAGTAATCTCTGACTTTCCTCATCTTGTATGCTATCAAGACTTTCTCAAGATGATATTATTTCCTGGTAGGACTAATAAGCTATTATCTTTGATTTTTAGCCTACTTTTCTGATGGTATTTTGGGGGAATCAATAGTCATCAATAACACATTCCATCAGGGATGGAACATTTCTAAGCTTTCAAGAATCAAAACAAAATGTCAACTCTATCCTCATATTGACTGACATTAAAGCATGAGAGCTACTCTTAACTTCTTTTTAACTTTTGACCTGACTTAATACCTATGAAATGTCTGGGAGACAGTAAAACATATATGTGTGTATAGGTTTTCTATGACTCTGTGTTCTACTGTCTCCTCTAATGAATGCTAAAAGCTAAGCTGAATGCTAAATGCCAAGCTCTTGCCTTGGGTCTTGATTGTCCATACAGCAGGTTTGACTGTCTATACTTTGAACTGTACTTCAGTGTTAGCTTTTTGACTGAGACATGTGTTTCTAATAAAGTATAGGCCTTTAAAACTCATCATTATATAATGAACTATATTGTTTATCACTCTAAAGTATTTTCTCTGTGAAGATGAGCATGTGAATTAGCTCTCTGCCTCACTCACAGAACAAATCTCATTTCTTATTGCTCAAATCTCAGTACTAATTTATCAGTAATTAATTTTTACCCTATGGATGCTGAACATATAAACATTTTTTTTCTCTCCACCAGTCTACTAATATGTCTTCTACCAAAGTAAATGAAAAGGATGTGATATTCTGAATTTTTGTGCTGTAAATATATCCTTGATTTTACCTTGCTTTCTAGCCTGGATTTTACGTTTTCTACTTAAACTGTGGTTTAATATAGTTGTTTATTTGCCAGTATCACATATATCTGTTGTAATTAACTGCTTAATAATTGTCCATGATCTGACTCTTCGCACGCCTGGTGATGGCTGATTCTATTTTTCTTCACCTCTCTGCTTCTATTAATAAAACTACACAGTGAATATTCTTGGGCCTGCACCTTTTGGAATAATGTAAAAATGTGTACTCTGCACTCAAGTGTGAAAGTGTTGTTTCCTAGGCTATTAATATAGACTAGTGTTAGTTTTCTCTCTGGAGTGACTGCCATCTGTAGGATGTGAGGATACCTATACTCTACATCAATACTTGGTATTACTTTTTACTTTTATTTTTACTGATTCCCTGGGTATAAAATTTTGTTATATTTCCGTTTAGTGTATTTCTCTCATTGCTAAAGAATTTTGTCATATTTTTGCTAGGTCTTGAGATTTATTTTTTAAAAACGACTTGTTTGTAATATAATGTCCATTAATGTTTTGAAGTTGCTGTTTTGCTTTTGTGCATATGTAGACGTTGCAGGCACAGTAGAAGCAATAATAAATTCCTTATTGCTTTCAGTTATTACAAATATCTTCTCCCATTCTCTAATATGATTATTAACTTTGTCATGGAGTTCTTCATTATAGAAAACATGAAAAATTTTTTTCCTCAATCTTGATCATTGATTGATACAAATTCCTAGTGTGTTTTCTATTAATTCTTTAATTTTACTTTTCTCATGCAGTTTGTACTATATAGTCCATGTTTGCATATGAAATTGTTTTATATTTTTTCTCTATAATTAATCAGTAATCTACTACTATGTACTAAATAATTCATAATTTTCTTATTAACTTTTCTTATTAAATTCACTTATTAACTTTTCTTATTAACTTATTAACTTATGGTGTCAATTTTATTTTTTATTGTTTACATACACATAGATGAGCTCTTAAAGTTTTTGTGCTGCTTCATATGTCTATTTCTTGGTTTTTGTTAACATGATTGTTACTGCTATGGCTTTACAACATGTCTTGGTGTCTGGTGCATAAACCAACCAGTATTCTACTACCCATTTTCATTTTATATTTCTCTGTTTAAGGTTGACTTAGCTATTTGTCTTCATTTATGTCTTAATAATATCTCTATCAGCATATTTTACTAATGCTGATTTATTTTAATAAATAATATGAATGTATACATATGCATTTTTTTTCAGTATCACCATTAACTTTAGTTTGTAAGTGTGAATATATACATGTATATATGGTTGACCCCTGGACAAAACAGATTTTAACTGAGCCAAGTCTACTTATTCACAAATTTTCTTCTTCCTCTTCCACCGCTGAGACAGCAAGACCAACCCCCCCTTCCTCTTCCTCCTCAGCCTAGTCAACATGAATGAAGAACTTTATGATAATCCACTTTCATGTAAACTAATAGCAAGAATTTTTTATTTTTTAATTGTACATTAAGTTCTGGGGTACATGTGCAGATCATGCAGGATTGTTGCATAGGTACTTACATGGCAAGGTGGTTTGCTGCCTTCATCTCCCCATCACCTATATCTGGTATTTCTCCCCTCATTATCCCTCCCCACCCTCCCCACCAGATAGAGACACAAAAACCCTTCAAAAAAATCAACAAATCCAGGAGCTGGTTTTTGAAAAGATCAGCAAAATAGACCACTATCCAGACTAATAAAAAAGAGAGAAGATTCAAATAGATGCAATAAAAAACGATAAAGGAGACATCAACACCAATTCCACAGAAATACAAACTACCATCAGAGGTTACTACAAGCAACTCTGCACACAAACCAGTAAATCTGGAAGAAATGGATAAATTCCTGGACACTTGTACTCTCCCAAGACTAAACCAGGAAGAAGTTGAATCCCTGAAAAGACCAATACAATGGCGGAAGTTGGGGCAGCAATTAATAACCTACAAACTAAAAAAAAAAGCCCAAGTCCAGATAAGTTTTTAGCTGAATTCTACCAGATGTACAAAGAGGAGCTGGTACCATTCCTTCTGAAACTATTCCAAACAATACAAAAGAGGGAATCCCAGCATAATCCTAATACCAAAACTGGACAGAGATGCAAATAAAAATGAAAACTTCAGGCCAATATCCATGACGAACACTGATGCAAAAATCTTCAATAAAATGCTGGCAAACAGAATGCAACAGCAAATCAAAAAGCTTATTCAACATGATCCAGTAGGCTTCATCCCAGGGATGCAAGGCTGGTTCAACATATGCAAGTCTATAAATGTAATCCATCACATAAACAGAACCAAAGACAAAAAACATGATTATCTCAATAGATGCAGAGAAGGTCTTCGACAAAATTCAACAGCCCTTTATGCTAAAAGCCCTCAATAAACTAGGTATCGATGGTATGTATCAGAAAATAATAAAAGCTATTTACAACAAACACACAGTCAATATCATACTAAATGGGCAAAAACTGGAAGCATCTCATTTCAGATCTGGCACTAGACAAGGATGCCCTCCCTCACCACTCCTATTCAATATAGTATTGGAAGTTCTAGCCAGAGCAATCAGGCATGAAAAAGAAATAAAGTGTATTAAGTTAGGAAAAGAGGAAGTTAAATTGTCTCTATTTGCAGATGACATGATTGTATATTTAGAAAACCCCATCATCTCAGCCCAAAATCTACTGAAACTGAAAAGCAACTTCAGCAAAGTCTCAGGATACAAAATGAATGTGCAGAAACCACAAGTATTTCTATACAGCTATAACCAACAAACAGAGAGCCAAATCAAAATGAACTCCCATTCACAATTGCTACAAAGAGAATAAAATACCTAGGAGTATAACTAACAAAGGATGTAAAGGACCTCTTCAAGGAGAACTACAAATGACTGCTCAATGAAATAAGAGAGGACACAAACAGATGGAAAAATATTTCATGCTCATGGTTGGGAAGAATCACCCTGAAAATGGCCATACTGCCCAAAGTAATTTATAGATTCAACACTATCTCCAACAAGCTACCAATGACCTTTTTCACAGAACAGGGAAAAACCACTTAAAACTTCATACAGAACCAAAAGAGAGCCCAGATAGCCAAAACAATCCTAAGCAAAAAGAACAAAGCTGGAGGCATCATGCTGCCTGACTTCAAACTATACTATAAGGCCACAGTAATCAAAACAGTATGGTACTGGTACAAAAACATAGACATAGACCAATGGAACAGAACAGTAGCCTCAGAAGCAACACCACACATCTACAATCATCTGATCTTTGATGAACCTGACAAAAACAAGCAATGGGGAAAGGATTCCCTGTTCAATAAATGGTGTTGGGAAAACTGGCTAGCAACGTGCAGAAAGCAGAAACTAGACCCCTTCCTTTTACCTTACACTAAAATTAGCTCCAGATGGATTAAAGATCTAAACAAAAGACCTAACACCATAAAAACCCTAGAAGAATACCTACGCAAAACCATTCAGGACATAGGCATAGGCAAGGACTTCATGACTAAAACACCAAAAGCAATGGCAACAAAAGCCAAAATAGACAAATGAGATCTAATTAAACTCCAGAGCTTCTGTACAGCAAAGGTAACAATCATTAGAGTGAACCGGCAAACAACAGAATGGGAAAAAAGCTTTTGCAATCTACCCATCTGACAAAGGGCTAATATCCAGAATCTACAAAGAACTAAAACAGATTTATAAGAAACAAACAACCTCATTCAAAAGTGGGTGAAGGATATGAACAGACACTTTACAAAAGAAGACATCTATGAGGCCAACAAACATATGAAAAAATGCTCATCATCACTGCTTATTAGAGAAATGCAAATCAAAACCACATCGAGATACCATCTCACACCTGTTAAAATGGCAATCATTAAAAAATCTGGAGACAACAGATGCTGGAGAGGATGTGGAGAAACAGAAACACTTTTACATTGTTGGTGGGAATGCGAATTAGTGCAACAATTGTGGAAGACAGTGTGGTGCTTCCTCAAGGACCTAGAAATAGAAATACCATTTGACCCAGCAATCCCATTACTGGGTATATACCCAAAGAATTAAAAATTGTTCTATTATAAAGACACATGCACACATATGTTCATTGCAGCACTGTTTACAATTGGGAACCAACCCAATGTCCATCACCAATAGACTCGATAAAGAAAATGTGGCACATATGCACCATGGAATACTATGCAGCCATAAAAAGCAATGAGTTTGTGTCCTTTGTAGGGACATGTGTGAATCTGGAAACCATCATTCTCAGCAAACTGACACAAGAACAGAAAACCAGACACCATATGTTATCACTCACAGGTAGGTGTTGAGCAATTAGAACAGGTGGACACAGGGAGGGGAGTATCACATATAGCAAGAATATTTTATCTTCCTTATGTTTTTCTTAATAACATTTTCTTTTCTCTACTTAATTGTAATAATACATTACATAATCCATATAACATACAAAATACATGTTAATTAACTGCTTATGTTTTTGGTAAGACTTTGGGTCTACAGTAGACTATTAGTAGTTAAGTCTTGGGGAAGTAAAGAGTTATGCATGGATTTTCCACTGCATGAGACTTGGTGCCTCTTACCCTTATGTTGTTCAAGAGTCACCTGTACATATGTAGCTATATATATGTACACTATATATACATATTATATGCATAGATGCATATATTTATACACAAATAAATATATTCAGTGCTAAATTATATGTCATAGTAGAAATGATGTCATCATTCTAAATTATAATCTAGCAGTTTTCAGGGAGAGAGTAAGGAATTAAATGTCCCAGTGTAGCTTGTTGTTTAGTTTTATCAGTACTTTGCCCTAGCAGGGCTTCTGCTCATCCTTCCTATACAGATATCAGCCCTGGTAGCTTCCTGCAATGAGGGAAGGCACTGATCATCCTAGCCAAGTAAATAGGCAAAAAGCAGGAACAAAATCGAAAGCTGTCTTTCAGCTCTCACTGCTGTCGTTTGGCCACCATCTGCCCCAGGCTGAAGCTTCTAATGTGTCCCATATACAAGGTCTATACAGGATTCTCAGAGCCTTTGTGAAATTTTTAGTAGTAGTTTTGTTTTGAATGACTTTGGTTTGTGTTAGTTGAATTGGTTCCTAAAATCACTGTATTAACTCTTGATTCTAGACTGTGCCAGTGATTGAAATATCTAGGCAGACATCCCTTGCTTATTGTTTCTTTGCAGGCTTCACTTCTTTTAACCAAAAATATCAAAATCAATTTAGTGTTGTAGTAATTATCATCAGTCACTTCAACAGTCTTCAGATCATTTATCTGAACTGTCTACTTTTTGTGTTGATTTTGTGCCTTCATCTACAAAGCACTCATATTCTCTCCCAAGTGAGTTCCTGTGTCCTGTATCTTAAAGAGAAACACATGATTTTTAACTGTTGATTCTTCTCAGTGTTCCATGGCTAAATCCTATATGTCTTCTTCTCTCATGGAGTCTAGCTTCTCAAATGCCAGGGAAAATTCAGAGGTCCCACGTTGAAGATAATGAAGGTAATAGAGTCTAAATACTAATAATATGACATCCAAGAGTTAAATTCAGTTTATTATTTCTGCCATTCATCAAGCAGCATATTTAATGCTGAGAAAAACTGGAAGTAGTCAGAGGCTCATTATTATTTATACTGTATTCAGTGACATCAGTGAAACAACAAACCCAAATGGATGACAAGTGCTTTGTCTTCTCCTTTTTTCATCAAAGATTCAGTTAAACCAGAATGTCTATAGTTCTGGGCAGATTAAACTTTCTAGAGATTTGTGGATTACCAAGAAAAGAACATATTTTTTAATTGTAATATAGAATTTTTATTTCTTAGCTTATATGTCTATATAGCTAACATTTTGACACATTTAATTTTCATCTGCATATGGGAAATGAGTATGTTTCTCAGAGATTCTCAGAGTTATGATGTGAATTTCATGCAATTTTCATGTAAAAATGTTTATTTCTCTCCTACCAAAAAATAAATCATTGTTTCCAAATAGTTTGTTCTTATATGAAATAAATGAGTCTTTTTAATATAATTGAAACAAACTAGATTTTTTCAGAAAAGTGACCAAAAGTGAAAATTGATAAAGTGCATTCATGTGAAGATATGAGTTACTTGTGTCTAGAATCTAGAAACATCCTAGAAAAAAAATTGATCCAATATTTTATATAGAGAGAGTATACATGTAATGAATGGATATATAGTTTTACTTCTTTGCCATTATAGACTATTATTAGTCCATGAAATCACTTTACCATTGTTGAAGTTTTATGATTTTTACATATTGTATAATCTTTTTCTTTAAATACTTATCTGCATTTCCTTACCCAATAAAGTCTACATATATGCATATTATCAATAAAAATCCTATATCTCAAAATGAATCATTTATATTATCTTTTGGATTTGCTCCTAGAGTAATGTTGTTAACCGGGAAAAAGAAAATATTGTGACCTTCTGTCAGTTAGCCAGTCAGACACTGATGATACAAGAACATAGAAATGGTAGAGGATCAGGCAGTGGTAATGCCAAAGACTTCTTATGGTAGCCCCTGTTGGGACTTATACAGAGATATTAGGGTGTACAGTAAACCCCAGATTAGAGTGAGGGCTTGTGGGGCTTATGGGGCCAATGGACTTGATTTCTAAATCTCAATGTAATGTTTTAATCTACAAATAAATAAAGCAAGTATTTACATTAGCTAAGACATATAGAAATATTGGTCAGCAAGTCTGCACATGATAAAATTTATATAAATAGTGTAGACAAAAAAGATGGAAGTTTCGTGTTTTGTAGGCATAAAAAGATTTACAAGATATATGCTTTAAAGATTAACAGAATTTTGCTAGATTAGTAAGAGAAAGGAGGTAATATAATCGTGGGCATTCTTACTGCCTCCCCAATATTCATTCGACCCCAGATTATTAGTCTAAACCAGTTATGATTGGCAAATTCCCATCAATTATAGACTGGACAAAGAAAATGTGACACATATACACCATGGAATACAATGCAGCCATAAAAAACGATGAGTTTGTGTAGGGAAATGGATGAATCTGGAAACCATCATTCTCAGCAAACTGACACAAGAACAGAAAACCAAACACCACATGTTCTCACTCATAGGCGGGTGTTGAACAATGAGAACACATGGACACAGGGAGGGTAACATCACACACTGGAGTCTTTTCGGGGGTGGGGGGGCTGGGGAGCAACAGCGGGGGGCAGAGAGGTTGGGGAGGGACAACACGGGGAGAAATGCCTGATGTAGGTGATGAGGGGATGGAGACGGCAAACCACTATGGCATGTGTGTACCTATGTAACAATCCTGCAAGATCTGCACATGTACCCCAGAACTTAAAGTACAAACAAACAAAAATAAACAAACAAATGAAGGGAAATCTATTGATGACATGAGGTTCGGACTAGTTTTGAGTAAGGATACTTGTCTCTAACAAAAAGTCATATGAAAAGCTGGTTCATCACCTTACTTTCAACAATTGTATGTCTAGATGTGATGCCCAGAACAACTGAAGCTACCTTAGTACCAGCTTAAGAGAGAGTCAAAGCCAAGGCACATAGAGTGAAAATGGAGAGAACATTGTGTAGCTGATGCAACAAATTCTGGAGTTCAATGTACCTCTGGAGTTATTATGTAAGCAATTTTATGAACAAAATTACCCCAATTAATTGTGAATAACTGGATATCTAAGATGAATCATTAAATTGAGATGTCAGTGGAATATCAGCTATATTTAAAGTAGAGCTATTTCTTGGAAATGCTGAAACCCAGAAAAGAAGTCTGGAATGACAGAACAGATTTGGATCTTCAATCTTAAAGGTAAACATAGGGGTAATAGTATTTCCAATGCAATAGTTAAAGAGAAAAATGCAGTACAAAAAGCATAATCACTGTAATCCCAGTACTTTGGGAGGCTGAGGCAAGTGGATCACCTGAGGTCAGGAGTTAGAGACCAGCATGGCCAACATGGTGAAACCCTATCTCTACAAAAAATACAAAAATTTACTGCTGGCTGGGCATGGTGGCTCATGCCTGTAATCCCAGCATTTTGGGAGGCCGAAGTGGGTGGATCATGAGGTCAGGAGTTCAAGACCAGCCTGGCCAATATGGCGAAACCCCATCTCTACTAAAAATACAAAAATTAGCTGGGCATGGTGGTGTGCATCTGTAGTCCCAGCTACTTGGGAGGCTGAGGCAGGAGAATCACTTGAACCTGGGAGGCGGAGGTTGCAGTGAGCCAAGATGGCACCACTGCACTCCAGCCTAGGCAACAGAGCAGGGCTCCATCTCAAAAAAATTAAAAAATAACATAAAATAAAATAAAAATTTGCTGGGCGTGGTGGTATATGCCTGTAATTCCAGCTACATAGGGGGCTGAGGCAGGATAATCACTTGAACCTGGGAGGCGGAGGCTGCATTGAGCCAAGATTGTGCCATTACACTCCAGCCTGAAAGGAAATTTAGGAAGGTCAGAGAGGAGAACTAGAACTTTCCAATGTTGCAGACACAAGGAAGAAAAGCATTAATAGAGGAATGGGGCTGCCCAAAGTATCAAAATAATGTCAAACAATGAAAAGTACAAAACAGTGATAGACTCTTTTCAAAGAAGATATCAGGGACCATTGAAAGGCCTTAAATTTTTCCTTGAACATGTCCTTTATGGAACAATTCAAGGAGAGATAAACATACTAAGAGGCACATAAAGAACATATCAATACTTAGGATTTTTTTTTCTTAGTCTTTTAAGGAAATTATAACCATTTGAATTCTAAACCAGTAACAAAAATTTTCAGTGACATATTGCAAATAGTACTATAGTACATTACATGTATGTCTATTCTTAGGCAAGAAGGCTATAGAATTGACTGTTGACCTGCTCAAAGGACAATCATTTTTTGTCACCCAATATTTCTCTCTGAATTTAGATTTCCCTTCTGTTGTCACATACATTATGTAAGGACTTTCATTGCTGGGAATGTCAGTATGAATTTTACTTTAACAGATGGTTGCTGTTCAGGCAGATTGAAATCAGCAATGTGCACTTGTTTTAACATGTTATTTTCATTTTAATTGCACACCAGGAAACTAATAAATAAAAATATCCTCTGGCTAATCTGGTGTGTGTGTGTGTGTGTGTGTGTGTGTGTGTGTGTGTGTGTTTTCTCTAAGCTTTCTGGTGCCACTAGCTCTAGAGACAAAACTGCACAAGGTCTGTCTGATGCCACAAATAACTTTGGGTTAAGAGGAAATGAGAAGCAGGGGAAAAGTGTAACTGTAAAGCAGGTGACAATAGCTTTATTACGAGCCCTCCACCTTCTATGTAGGTGGGGAAGTCAGATACAAACATGCATAAATAAAAATACAGAATTAATAAATGAAAAAGAAATGATGGAGTGATACCTCCAGCTACTGAAGACTTCCTTTGTTGACTGGCCCTCCAAGCAGCAATATAAATATTTAGAGAGTCACTAGCTTAAGATCCTTTAGTTAAAGGCGATTATGGAGTCAATCTACATTAAAATTATGTCTGATGTTCCACTTTTTTGTCACTACAATGTGAAAAGCTATCCAGAGGCATGAGGGAGAACATGTAAGAAATATATGTCTTTGACTAACCCAATTCAAGATCTATTCTTCTAGGTCTATATTAAAGATATTAATAAATCAACTTACTAAAAATGGAAAATGATAAACAATTTTACTAATATCTATTTGAGACATTATTTAAATAGGAATCAGTATTTCAGAGCTGGAAGAAACTTAAGATATATTTTTTCCCTAATTTTATAGCTAGGCAAAGAGAAATAAAAAATCACAGAATGGGGCTTCTAGCCTCTCCTTAGTTTAGTCCTGACTCTACTGTATAACATATACTTTGGGAAATTCATTAAAATATTCAAATCTTACCTTTTTCAGCTATAAATTTTGAATAGACATAACACTCCTCACAGAGTTGTTGTAATCACTAAATAAAACAAAATGTATGCCAGCAACCTAGCTCAGTATTCAACATTGAGTGGTTTATAAATACTGGATCTTTCTTCTGTTCTAGATATTATCAAACAGTAGTTAAACTGGTTTCATATACCTTCATTCTAGTTTTCAAACTGCTTTTAAATTTTAAAAAATGTTGCTATCTGAAGCTGTCCCAATTTAGGGGTAATAAATATGGGGTTTCTATGCTTGGATTAAAAATTGTTTTAAAATTTAAAAACAAATAAAAAGCAAAAGACCTAGTTTAAATCAGGTTACACTTTTTCCTGATCTCTTATCTTTACTATAGTGGTAGATATCACTAGCACTATAGTATGCCCTATTTTGAAATCTCTGAGCTGGAATAGAAAATACTTTTTCTTTCATGAAAAACATTAAGAAGAAGGCTGCTTACAACCTAATACCAACAACCCTTCCCAAGCAAAGACTAATGCCTGGGAGATGGGCTAAGAGTGATGCCTGAGCTACTTCTCCCTTTTTTCTTTTCCATTTTTCTTGGATAATGAATTGAAGATCTATACTCATGTCCAATTTGAACATTATTTTCATTGAAAAACAATATCCCAAATTAACTGTACCAATATTACTATCTCGGATCTCTGTCTCTCTCTCAAAAGATAGATATTTGAATGATTGCTAGAGATTATAGATACAGATATAGATATATAATAGGGCAAACAAGCATACTTGCTGCCCTTCTTTTTTCTTTAACATAAATTTATTTTCATTTTAAAAGGGGGATTTATTTGAGAAGCATAAAAGAATGACAGCATACTTAATAGACTGCTTTACACAATAGACTAGTCAATAATAACATACACATTTTTGCAAACATGAATAGTCAGGTGTACTAACAACAGTCACAGAGGCATGACAGTTACCAGCAGATGAACTGTATACACGAAGAAATAGGTCAGAAAGTGAAATTGATAAATGCATACCACTATGGTTGATAATTCTGTGCACCCAGCTTTATAACTGTGGTCATATGTAATACCATGATGGACAACTTACATCTTTTGATGAGAGCAAACAAAAACCACAATAGGTTACCACTGCATAGTCAGTTGCCCAAAGAATTAGAATCTTGAGAAATCATATCTTTCACAAATGCAGATGCACAAAAAGATATCTTTTTTTGTACATACGCATTTGTGAAAGATAAAATCTTTACATTTTCATTTACTGAGAAAGTTTCAATATTTTTACATACATGCATAGTGTTTACACACAAAGTCATATTGTGATAAAGCACTTTCTTGGTGTCAATTTTTTTTATTGCATTTTAGGTTTTGGGGTACACGTGAAGAACATGCAAGATTGTTGCATAGGTACACACATGGCAGTGTGATTTGCTGCCTTCCTCCCCATCACCTATATCTGGCATTTCTTCCCATGCTATCTCTCCCCAACTCCCCACCCGCCGCTGTCCCTCCCCTGTTTCCCCCTGACAGACCCCAGTGTGTAATGCTCCCCGCCCTGTGTCCATGTGTTCTCATTGTTCAACACCCACCTATGAGTGAGAACATGCGGTGTTTGATTTTCTGTTCTTGCATCAATTTGCTGAGAATGATGGTTTGGAGGTTCATCCATGTCCCTACAAACGACATGGATATATACCCAGTAATGGGATAGCTGGGTCAAATGGAATTTCTATTTCTAGGTCCTTGAGGAATCGTCACACTGTCTTCCACAATGGTTGAACTAGTTTACACTCCCATCAATAGTGAAAAATTGTTCTTATTTCTCCACATCCTCTCCAGCATCTGTTGTCTCCCGATATTTTTAATGATTGCCATTCTAACTGGCATGAGATGGTATCTCAATGTAGTTTTGATTTGCATTTCTCTAATGACCAGTGATGATGAGCATTTTTTAATATGCTTGTTGGCCTCATGTATGTCTTCTTTTGTAAAGTGTCTGTTCATATCCTTCACCCACTTTTGAATGGGCTTATTAGTTTTTTTCTTGTAAATCTATTTTAGTTCTTTGTAGATTCCAGATATTAGCCCTTTGTCTGATGGGTAGATTGCAAAATATTTTTCCCATTCTGTTGGTTGCCAATTCACTCTAATGACTGTTTCTTTTGTTGTGCAGAAGCTGTAGCGTTTGATTAGGTCCCATTTGTCTATTTTGGCTTTTGTTGCCAATGTTTTTGGTGTTTTGGTCATGAAGTCCTTGCCTACACCTATGTCCAGAATGGTTTTGCCTAGGTTTTCTTCTAGGGTTTATGGTGTTAGGTCTTATGTTTAAGTCTTTAATCTATATGGAGTTAATTTTAGTGTAAGGTGGCAGGAAGGGGTCCAGTTTCTGTTTTCTGCATATGGCTAGCCAGTTTTCCCAATACCATTTATTAAACAGCGACTCCTTTTCCCATTGCTTTTTTTGTCAGGTTTGACAAAGATCAGATGGTTGTAGATGTGTGGTGTCACATGATTATCTCAATTGATGCAGAGAAGGCCTTTGACAACATTCAACAGCCCCTTGTGCTAAAAACCCTCAGTAAAGTAGGTATTGATGGAATGTATCTCAAAATAATAAAAGCTATTTATGACAAACCAACAGCCAATATCATACTGAATGGGCAAAAACTGGAAGCATTCCCTTTGACATCTGGCACTAGACAAGGTTGCCCTCTCTCACCACTCCTATTCAATATAGTATGGGAAGTTCTAGCCAGAGCAATCAGGCAGGAAGAAGAAATAAAAGGTATTCAAATAGGAAAGGAGGAAGTCAAATTGTCTCTATTTGCAGATGACATGATTGTATATTTATAAGACCCCATCGTCTCAGCCCAAAATATCCTGAAACTGATAAGCAACTTCAGCAAAGTCTCAGGATACAAAATCAATATGCAAAAATCGCAAGCATTCCTATATACCAATAACAGACTTAAAGAGAGCCAAATCAAGAATGAACTGCCATTCATAATTACTACAAAGAGAATAAAATACCTAGGAATACAACTGAAAAGGAACATAAAGGACCTCTTCGAGGAGAACTACAAACTACTGCTCAATGAAATAAGAGAGGACACAAATAGATGGAGAAACATTCCATGTTCATGGTTAGGAAGAATGAATATCGTAAAAATGGCCATACTGCCCAAAGTAATTTACAGATTCAACGCTATCCCCATCAAGCTACCAATGACCTTCTTCACAGAACTAGAAAAAACCACCTTAAACTTCATATAGAACCAAAAGAGAGCCCACATAGCCAAGACAATTCTAAGCAGAAAGAACAAAGCGGGAGGCATCACACTACTGGACTTCAAACTATACTACAAGGCTACAGTAATCAAAACAGCATGGTACTGGTACCAAAACAGATATAGACCAATGGAACAGAACAAAGGCCTCGGAGACAACTTCCTACAGTTTTTTTTGGTGAAAAAGATTACCCTGATTATTCTACCTACTCTGTATTGAAGGAGATAAATAATAGACCTTTTCAAAGGAGACTTAGACACTATGATGTCTATTTTATGGCAGTTTTCTTAGATTACTTTATACACATATATGATCTCAAAACATAAATTTCAGTAAGTTCCTTGAGGACCAAGACATTCAATTCTAAGTTGTATTGCCTATTCCTAGTACAAGGACTAGCATACAGATATCTACTCTCAGAATAGATTTTTATAAATTATGAAGGCACATTGAGATCATGAGAAGTAATTTAAAATAAACTTTCCATAATAAAATTTACTTCTATATTGCAACCCAGAATAAAGGCACATCTCTGCTAAGGAAATTTGAGGAAATGAATCACTATTCTGGGTCACAGAGCAAACAAGGTGTATTTTGTCATATTGATAGTATTACAGAGACAGCTTTTAATTTTTAAAGGACTGTACATCTTCAATTCTGTTCCTGAGACATCTATCAAATGATAAAGGCTCAACGATGACAAGTATCCATGAAACCATTTTAATTAAATTTACAGAGATCTTTAAACAGGGATCATAAACTCAAATGTTACCAGATGCCAGACACATAATAAAGGAAATAAAATGATTGGATTTAAGGCAATTGAGAGTAGGTGGAACTGTAAGGAGCTGGAGTCCATATGCTTATTATGAGGATACTTTTAAAAACTTATCACACTATACACATAAAATGGTTAATAGGGCAATTATTTAAGCAAGCTTCTTGCCAATTCTCAACCTCTTTTTCAGTAACTAATATTTCATATGGGACACACTTATTCAGTAATTCTGGCCTTTTTCATTCTTATTCTTTCATTTAAAACGGATTTAACGTTTTATCAAAATAATCGTTTAAAATTTTTTTATTTTCTGTTCGTAAGTTTTTTCTATCTACATTGATATTCCATCAAGTTTTTATATACTAGGATAGCTGAGAAAGATGCTTTCTCAATGTTAATTATGATACTGTGTACTTCTATATGGGAGATTTAAGATAATTATTATAGTTTTATTTATTGATTTTTTTTACCATATATCCATTTATTTATTTATATATTTTTACTGTTTACTTACTGTTTGGTAATGTTCTAGTGATTGCAAGAATAGCAGTGAACAGAGCATATAGAAGTCTTTGCCTCCCTGAAACTTAGTAGGAGACATAAGAAAAAATATTAATATTAATAAGTAGAAAAACACAGTACTTCAGCTAAAGATCATTAATATGAAGAGAAATAAACTAGGATGAAAATAAGAAATGAGGGACAGTGGGGAGGGGGAGAGACAGTGGGGGGTGGGGAGTTGTGGGGAGATAGCATGGGGAGAAATGCCAGATATAGGTGAAGGGGAGGAAGGCAACAAATTACACTGCCACGTGTGTACCTATGCAACAATTTTGTATGTTCTTCACATGTACCCCAAAACCTAAAATGCAATTAAAAAAAAAAAGAAATATAAGATTCAGAAGAAATGCTATTTCTAACTAGGTTATTTTATGAGCCTATATCCAGTCAAGAGACATGAACATACTAGTTATTATAAAAGAGAATTTATTATAAAGAAATGTTCACTGAGTATTGAAGATCTGAAAAGGGTAAAAAGCAGTGATAAGATATTAAAGCACAGCAACTGCAGAAAATAGCTATTTCCCTTAGAACTGTGGGAACAAAGAGAAGACATGAGAAATATTGAAACTAGGATATTTTTAGGAGTGAACTTCAAAACGTTGGAACTTGGTCCTATAAATAGGAGATGCTGCTCCCTTTGTGTTGATGTCTCTAAGATTGGAAAAGAGAGACACTATGGGCCTGGAAATCACACTCTGAAAATAAGATGTCACTAAAGGTGTGTGTTGTGTCTGTTTCTGTGAGCACTGGAGAAACTACAGGCTAAAATCTACTGCTAGTTCCAGACAAATGCTTACTGTTAAAAGGAGTAAGCATTGTCTTGGTGATATTTTTCATGGAACAGGAAGCATAAAGAAGAATGGGGAGCAAAAACTGGAACAACAAGGAAACAAGAAAAGTATGTTCCCTTTTTTGGCCCCTGGCTTCACCAATCCTATACTCTGTCTCCTATTGGTACAGCCCAACAAAGCACCAGCTAGCAAGGAAGAAATGTGTTTTGCAGAGTTCTGTCCCCCTTTATGCACACAAAGCAGAGTATACAGAGTGTGGTCTTTGAGTTGAGAGACAATACCTTGATAAATAACACTTTTATTCTATTTTTTAAAAATTCTGTGAAATAGTTAATGCATGTTCTTTTTAAGCCATAAATAGATCAAAGAGGTTGACAGGAAAGGGAGAGAACAGTAAACTGGGTCAGTCTATAGACTCTGCTTATTGTTTTAAAAATATCCTGCTTAGTCTAACAATCTTCTCTACTCTGGGCTGGTGCAGAGACATTACCTATAGTATACTAAACAATGTAATTATATATTTTACTTATTTATTTTACATTCAGAAATGAATTTCTGGTCTAATTTTTTAGTTAAGAGGCATGAGGATAAACAGCATATATGGTCATTCCAAACTGTTGAGCTAAGTCACTATTATGATATGTCCTTTCTTTCCGATGGAATGGTGAGAAGTCACTGCTGAAATCATAGTTTTATTAGATTTGCCTTTTGAAATAAATTGGTTAATGCGTAGAAAATTCCTAAATTGCTTAAAATCTAAGGTGATATATTTAGCTTTCCTTGTTTCTGTCTGTGAAGGCCTTGCAGTAATTGGCAACCATACTTCACACATTTTTGCATAGTCTAGCATTAGTAATCTTTATTTCTTTTTCTAATTATGGAGTATGCTTTTGGGGAGTTTAATAAAATAACTTACTCAACTAATATTCAGCTATTTATTTTGTATATTATGCAAGGAAAAAAGGAAAAGAATTCCATAAGATACAGCACTCAATTTTAAAAGATGCTATTTTCCCACCACGTAACCAGTTATTAGAGAAATACCATGTATGAATAATATTTTCAAAATAAATTTTAGTCCCAAAATATTGAATATTTGAACACTGAGAGATATTTAATAAGAATATGGCATTTTGTTTGACTAAACATAACTTTATATGTTAATTAACTCAATTATGGCAGTCATTTTATAATGTACATACATATATATCAAAACATCAGGTTGTACAGCTTAAATATATACAATTTTCTTTTGTTAATTATACTTCAATAAAGATGCAAAAACAAATTGATTTTAAAAATGCAATGTCTTGCACATCAATAAAAATATGTATTTGGGGAAAAAATAAGAAAAGGTAGGGAGGAAAAGTAGGAATGTGAGGGAAAGAAGGAGGGATACCTGTGGGAAGGACAGAGAAGGAGAGAAATGGATGACAGAAAGAAGAAAAAAGATAAAGAGGGAAAATGAGAAGAGAAAGGAATAAAGGGATAGGGTAGAAAGAGGGAAGAAGGATACAATATTCCTCTTTGAATAAACTAGCAATGTTTAGACTAAATTTTGAAATAACTGGAAATAACAGTCATAAAGTGTAAGATATCTACAGTGTATAAAAATGAAATAATATGCTTTTGGTTTAATTTTTTTCTGAAATAGCTATGATTACTTAGTTTTTGTTTCATCTTATTAAACAACAGATCCTACAATAGTTTTTTGGTGTTGTTTTAAAAACAATTCATCTTTTCTTAGCTGTTCATTTCACATTCAGCTATGTTCAAAGGAATGTTTAGTACGCTTCATCTTACAGCTTAGAATCTTCTCAGTCATAGAATATAAATGAAGATTTGGTTGAGAAAAGTTTACATTTAGAAATCTGAGGGTTAAAAAAATTGTTGAACATCATTGTTGCTGCTCACATTTAAAATGAAATTTCTATGCTTATAATGCAAAAATACATATCATAGCATATGATATTTAACTTAAGTCTACTTGGTCTTTTTGTAGTGCTGAAGGGATCATTTTTACCTGGTAAAAATAGGTCTGTTTACTTTTTAAAACAGATATTTCAATTATTACACTTAATATCAAGATTGAGTTATTATTGAGAAGTTAAACATTCTAATCCCATAACTAATGGTAAAATAAGATTAGTCATTTTACTTGGTTTCAATTTAGGTTTAAGTTATACATTTGAGAGATGTAAATCTGTTTAAACATCTACTTCTATTTACCTAATTAAATTCATTTAGACTTCAACCTACAATCAAAAATTTAGTTTTCTAATTATATTAAGCACTTCAAACATTTAACAAAGAAAATATACAGATTTTATGAGGAAAACAGTTCTATGAACTTAAGCTATGCTTGTAAGTATGATAAAACATTTGCAAATTTAACATCAGTCTAATTTAATCATTCAAATCAACTTTAAACAAAGTATACAATACAATGACCCCAAAATCCGTTATTATACTTGTGTTACTAATATAAGCCATATAAATGTTTTAGTAATATATTTATTTTTTTATTTCTGGGGTTACAAATGCATTCTTTTAAGGGAGTGGAACCTAATGACCATCTCATACCTGCTATGGCAACTTTGATTCAATGATAGAATGAATGGCCCAGGATTCTGTCTCTTGGATCTAAGTGAAACTTCAAGAAAACTCTACCCAGACTTGACTTTATTGACCATTTCTTACTGAAAATAACTTTTCAGGGATACCTTTCCTTTTAACTTGAGTAATCCCACATCCCTCGAACATAACAATATGTTTTTCCCTTATCATTTCTAGTTTGTGTGTGTGTGTGTGTAAAAGATATAGAGACAAAGATTGTGTATGTTTGGAGCATAAGAGAATGTTGAATAAAAACCATTTACTCAAACCAATATTTGCCCAGTTAGTTTCTAAATTATACAGGTAAAATAACAATAACAAAATAATGTAATCAAGTAAAACTTTGGACTTTAAAGATGCTAATTTTTCCTATATGGAACCAATTAGTTGAAATGTATTTCCATGGGTTTAAAACATTCATTATAAATCTTTGCACTTTTCTTAATACTTTTGTTGTTTGATTTCACCTGTTTAGATTTTTATTACCCCAACTACACATAGAAGTGATAATTTTACTGTCAAATAAGTATAATGAAACTTAAATGTTGATCAAAATGAGTTAAGCATATAGCTTGGACATGTCCATTTTCAGCAATTTTTGTAAAGACCTGAAATTCATTTGTGTATGACCATTCTTTAACACATTTTTGAATATCATTATAGATTCTTGGGTTTTCAAAGAATTTTTGCTTTCACATTTAATACTTAGATGATCACACGGTGTTCAAAAGAAGCTCCTTTAAGTTGCCTGCTTTGCATCCCTGAAAGTATTCTTACTGTCTAGCAATGACTCAGTTTTCTTGTCCTACCCTTATTTTTGTTGTTCCAAGATGCAGGCAACTCTTGGAACCCTATTTCTTTCAGTGTAGAAAGAGGTTAGCATCAAGGAATAGCAGATAAGTAGTAATGGGGAACGCTGATTGGGACACCTAAATGAATTAGAAAATGCTATTTATAAAGAGGTTATATTAATAATTTCAAATTAGTTTCATATATCTGTTTATTTTAGTTGAATATGAAGATTTTAAACCTATTCTTTTTCTTTTTCTACTTTCCTTTCTCTCTATTATAACACTTTACCAACTCCCTTATATGAGATATGTCTGAAAACTCTGGTATTTAATAATTATTTCCCCTGGCACATATTCCTACTTAAATTTCAGCATCTTCAAAAGATACTTGATTTCCCTTTTTTCTTTTTTATGGTGTTAATATATTTCACTGTCCATCATTCAGTAGTCATGTACTGATACTTCCTGGGCTCTGTGGGAGATATAGTGAAAGCTTCAATTAGCCAAGTGCAAGCTTCTATTACAAAATAACAAATGCATTTGGTTAATTTCTTAGCATAATGAATGTGCTTTTTTTCTCATTAGCCTTTTTATTTGTCATTTTTATTCATCAGTTGTGGTGCCACTTGCCATGTAATGTTTTCCTTCCTCTGGGTTTCGGTTGTGATAGGCTGACTGGCTGCATCACGCTGTTTTTAACTGCTGGAAATTCATTTTCTGAATGAATGTTCACTGACAGATAAACATAAGAATTTTTACTAAACTATGCTGAAATTATGCAGCTCTCTAGACAGATAGCTGAGTATATTTATCATAGAGGATGCATTTGGGTAAGTAAAATAGGCTGTTGAGCCAAAATTCTTGTTATTTCAATTGCCTTTATCTAAACCTCTCTTTTCTCGTCTGATACAAAAAAAAAAAGAAAACCAAAAACAATCCTGGCAAACACTAAGAAAGTAGAATTAAAGCATTGTTAGGTCCAAAGTTCCAAGAAAGCCAGTTAGAACATCCAGACACACACAAATTGAATTAGTATGGAATTCACACATTCAAAACGAAAAGTTTGAGCCAGTCTTTCATCAGTTGAAAAATATGAATTATGAGAAACAGTTAATATAATAGGCAGAGTCTTTAAAGCATTTGCCCAGAGCCATTATAATTAGTCACATCTAATTATTCACATGTGTAAGATGATCAGGATAACCTATTTTTGTTCTTTTAGCACTTCACAGACTGAAAATTCATAAGAAAATAAAACAAAGGTGGCTATGGTGAGTATGGCAAAGAAAATAAAGATTGCAAGGGATAGTATTCTTTTTATTAAACTGCAACAACAAAAAATCTTGTTTGTGGGTTAATTCAATCTTTGTATTTTCTAAAAGTTAAATACTATAATGGTATTTTTTTCTTTTTCTTTTTCTTTTTTTATTTTGAGATGGAGTTTCACTCTATCACCCAGGCTGGAGTGCAGAGGCATGATCACCGTTTGCTGCAACCTCCTCCCACCCCAGGGATTCAAGCAATGCTCCTGCCTCAGCCTCCTGAGTAGCTGGGATTATAGG